>JADBJO010004990.1:72500-75000 GCA_016801955.1 Conus betulinus
TTATACCTCTCAGCCTTCATAGTGACTAATTAATATTATATACATACACATAGACATATACGCGCATGTACGCAAACACACATTCACACACACACACACACACACACACACACACACACACACACACACACACACACACACACACACACACACACGCACGCACGCACGCACGCACGCACGCACGCACACGGGCGCGCGCGCGCACGCATGCAGGGACACACACGTCGTTGGTTCGTATTAAGAAAATCAAACAACAACAACAACAACAAACACCACCACCAGTAACAACAACAAAACAACAATAAAATAATTACCTGGTTTTTAGAATTTTTTTTGCTTTGAAGGGCGACGAAACACAGATGCACCTTTCCAGGGAGATAATCATGGTCATCACATGGGAGATAGTCATGGTTCCAGCCATAGGGCCCAGTACGGTGCCAAGATATCGCTTGCTCCAGTACTCCCCCAGCTCTTCATCAAACAAACTCAGAAAACTGAAGAACTTGGCAGCGAACATCAACATCAAGAAACTGATATCAGCCACGGCGAGGGCAAACAGACACAGGTTGATGCGATCTTTCAAACCTTGGCGCGCGAAAATGATACAGCTGAGGACGTTGGTTGTGACGCCGAAAAGTTCAAGAGAAGGGAGAACACCCATGTGGAAGACCGACTCGAGGCGCTTGACTGTCTCTTCGTCGACTAGATTGTCTGGGTTGTTGCATGGCAGAAAAAGCTGGATCGGTTCAGTGGAGCTGTTGCTGAAAGGCCCAAAGGTCTGGAATCTCTGGTGGTATGATCGTCTTTTTCCATGGCTCCAAAGACGTGCACAGGTCTACTTTTCGTGGCGTTTAGGGCAGAAATCTGTTGTTCCCTTTCAAACCAAGCTTTTGATGAAATTTCTCATGGAGATCGTCGTTATCTGTTTGAGAAGTCGTTCTTAAAAGTGTTGGTTTGCTGGTTACAGAAAGAAATGTTCGTAAAACTTCATTATGTGTTAATGTACATAATAGTCAACGTGCAATAAGTGTTCCACACATATGGTGACAGTGGGTTTTTTTTTGTTTGTTTGTTTTTGTTTGTTTGTTTTTGTTTTGGGGGGGGGTGTTTGTTTGTTTGTTTGTTTTTTTTCATTATGAGTCGAATTCTAGCTGTAGAGCATTCCTTCACTTTATGGGTCCGAATTAAGGAAAGCAAGCCATCTGTTTAGGGATCCATCAGTAGTTTTTACAGTGTGCCACGATTTAAAATAAACCGGAAAGTGATTCGATTTTTTTTACATAACTGAACCTAAAGAGATCATGAGATTTAGGAGAATACTGATCAAATGCCACCTTAAACGTTCTGCCCAAGTTAAGATAAGAACGGATACTGGATTTTGCCAGTAAACGAAGAGATGACTCTTCCACCAACATTCAGTTTTAAATTTTCACATGATAGTCAGGTTGGAATAGGGTCTTCAGTTTCCGAAAGGAAACAAAGAAAAACACTTGCAATTCACAACCTGCAGCATTCTGTTCAAAATCACCCCAGAGATAATTTGGGGCGATCAAAACAAACCAAACCACTTGTCCAATTTTCCATAGATCATTGTCGTTGCTTTTATTTTGTCGACAGCATTGATTGCAGTTATAACTCTGGAGACTTGTTGATATCTTCCTTGACATGTGGTCGTTCAGTTCACTTTGAAGACGTCTCTGCGTCATTGCGGGGGGGGGGGGGGACATTGTTGTTCCCTCTGCACCATCTCTTAGTCATTTGGAAAATTTCAGCTGACATAATTCGGTTTATGAGATGTATGTTTGCTTGTTTATTTATCTATTCATTTATTCATTTATCTATTTATTTATCATTCATTTCTTCATTATTTTTTTCATCGATTTCTTTATTTCTATTTATTTATTCATATATCTTTTTGTTTACTTATTATTTACTTTTTTTCTTTTTTTTTTTCTTTTCTTTTTCTTTTTCTTATTTTTCGCGTCCAAATGAGGGTCAGAGGTCACTTCATGTTGCTAAGACTCAATGGAATGGCGTCAGTCTATGAGCTTCGTGCCTTCACAGACATTTCAGCTGAGGAAGTGCACCTGAGTGTGTGGTGCCGAACACTTCTTCCCAGCGCTGGGAAGATTCTTAGGCTTTAGCCGTGGATCTGACCTCAAGAGCCTCTCTCTTTGACTCATGTACAACGCAACTGCATCAGACTGTCAGACGCTCCTCTGTCTCATTGTACTGGGGCCAGAACAGCTCAGTTGGTAGAGCGCCGGTCTCGCAATCTTGGTGATCCTGAGGTTGCGGGTTCGAATCTCCGCCGGGCCGTTACGGTACAGAGGGATTTAACCTCTAAATGGTTCTGACTCCATTTCCCAAATAGTTCTTCGAATGAGACTATAAACCGATGTGTCAACGCACGCCTAACATCTTGCACGTACGTAAAATCCCATCACCAACTTTTCGGAAGAGAAGGCTAGTTTGGCCGTTAGTATATGGATGACCCGTT
>JADBJO010004990.1:82500-85000 GCA_016801955.1 Conus betulinus
CTCACAGACCGTAAAACAAAACAATCCATGACCCTGGGACAACAAAAAAAAAAACCCTTGTCCCATTTATTTTCCAGTCCTGTAAATCAGAGATCCTGGTACTAGGCAGCTCACTAACAGACCTTGAAAACAAAATCCAGGGATATTCAGGTGAGGACGACGTCCAGCCAACACTGACGACTCATCACAGACCATAGGACAAAAAACATCCATTTACAACAGGAGAAAAAGAACTTGACCCTTGTGTGTTTTTCAGACCGGGAAATGATTAGCTCTCCCACGTCTGATATCCTGGTCCTAGAAAGGTCACTACCTGACCTTTACAACGAAATCCTGGGATCCTGCCCACAAGAACTGGTCCAGTGTGGGAAGGAGAATCCACGCTAACACAGGGGTAGGTGAATCACATACCAGTCTGCAGTATCTGATCTCCTGGCAGAATCCACGCTAACACAGGAGTAGGTGAACAGCATACCAGTCTGCAGTACCTGATCTCCTGGCATCCAGACGTACCGTCCACAGAGCTGGTCCTAGTTTTCGAGGTTCTTCGAACCATCCACACTGTACAAGGTAGGTAATTCCAATTTGACCTCATCCATGAACTTTGCAAACTTACGTGTGTAAAGCAGACAGTCATACAAGTTTTGATATGTTGGTTGCCCAAGTGTTGTGAGGAGAGAAAAGACTGGGATGATCATCTCCCTCGCTTGCTTAGTGCCTGAGCTGCTTGCAGACATGATAGCACAGGTTGTACTCCCAATGCCCCGTGGCTTGGGCGAGATGTGACTATTCCTGTGGATTGGATGTATGGTTTGGAATCAGCAGTGTCTGCTGATCCGTGCACTGTTGAATATGTAGAGTGGGTAAGGAGAACCATGAAAGATAACTTTTCATTGGCCCATGAGTATTTGCAACGCGCTTCTAAGAGGCAGGGACAGCGCTGTGATAAGAATGCTCCAACTCGCTCCTTCATAACAGGTGACTGGGTTCTGCATGTTCACCCACCAGAACTGAGCAGAGACAAGTTAACTGCACAATATGTTGACCCTCACCAGGTTCTGCACAGGGGCTTTGAAGCCAGTTATTGTATTCAAAGAAATTTCACATCTTCTGAAGAAGCAGAACTTGTTGATCATCTTGAGCCTTGTTGTTCAGACCCCCAGATCCTCTCTGTATTCTTGGTTTGATGAACCAGTCCAAATGGAGGACTGGACCAAGAAGACGTTCTTCAGCAACAAGAGCCGGTAACTATGTGTGACTTCATTGATCCACTGATCTTGCAAGGTTGTGGATGAATTCTCAAGCTAGGCCTATCTGCCAAAACGCATGACTACACAGACTGGCAGATAATGAAAGTTTTGGGTGTGTTTCTAGAAGATGTATTTTAAAGAGTTGTTGGAATGAATAACTTATGAGTTGACTTCATCACTGTGAAAGCCCTGATATGGCCCTTTGTGGTCGGCTGGACTATAAGCAACATTATCTTACCTTACCGTTTTAGATAAAGTGTGAATTTTAGAATGTAAATTCTTTGACAGAGAGTTGAGTGGATGAGCCGTTATTTGAACGTGCTCAACGTGCTCAGAGCAAACTGTTGATCTTTGGGTACAGACCATTTGTGTGTTCTTTCCACTTGTTCGGATGGATTGTGAATTTTTTAAGGGTAAGTGTATCTTGATTTCCATGTCCATGTCGTCGTGTTCATAAAGTCTGAAAACTTTCTGTAATAATTCACACCACTGGGAGTTTGGAGACCATACTTTCTTTGCAAAGCGGCTGTATGTAGCACAGGCTAACTTATTTATTTGCATAAAAGGGTGTGTAACTCAAGAATTTTTGTTGTAGTACTGAAAGGGAGTTATTTCCTTGGATAGATGAAAAAAAATCTGAAGGGAGGAGAGGGGTAGAGGGAGGAAGGACTACTGAACCTGGGAACTGGATGAAGTTGATGATGGCTGAACACAGATTAGTTTATGTTGCCAGATCGAGTTGAACCCATTTGTACTGAAATGTGGTGATCATTTTCAGTCCAATTGGATGCCATGAAGCTTAGTTTGGCAGCTACCCCCTACCCCCACCCCCCTTCCCCACCATCACCACCTTTTATATATTGTATTTCTCAAACAGTTTTTTTTTTTTTTAATTATTATTGACAGGCAATTCTTGTGTCTTAAGAAAATGATAACTAATGTCCGAAGTTTTATTTCAACTGTCATTTTGGTATATTCCATATGTTTGGTCAAAGCCCTGCAGCAGAGCTATGCAAGAGCACTACAGGATGTCTTATAACTCCACACTGATCACTTTTCAGTATTTTTATTTCCTTTCTGTTGTTTTCTGTCCCAACATCCCTTTTCATGAAAACTCTGATTGATGTTGACGATCGAAAACTCTAATTCATGTTGACAGTCGAAAACTCTAATTGATGTCGAGGATCGAAAACTCTCATTAATGTTGAGGGTCAAAAACTCTAATTGATGTTGATGTCAGAGCTGGGAGT
>JADBJO010004990.1:90000-115000 GCA_016801955.1 Conus betulinus
CGTTTTGTTTGCCAAGTTGTGATTCAAGGAGGTGGTGGTGGTGCTCAAGGTTTGTTTTGGGGTGGAGAAGTTTGGGGGGGGGGGGGGGGGGGGGGGGGGGGGGGGGGGGGTTTGTATCAAGTGTTTCATTTTTTTCTTTTCTTTTGTTGTTGTTGTTTAGAGCATTTATTTCCAAAAAGGTCCAGGTTAGGATCACAGTGATATTTAGAAATTTTGTTGCGGTAGCATTTTTGTCTGTCATACCATGCTAATGTCCTCTGTGTGGTTTCATTCCAAGGCTGTGTGTAATAGGGGTGAAACAGGGTTGAAGATGATCGAAGCCCAAAACGTCAGCTGTCTGCCCGATCGGACTTGAACCCCGCGGCCTCCCAACCAGCAATCCATGATACTGCGCTGAAATAGTTTGTGTGTTTTTGATGGAAACATTCAGCCGTCTCTGCTATGTGAGGGGATGATGGGGAAAAGCACATCAGAGTGGAAAGTGTGTGGTCGCTTTGGTCGTGGAGTATTTCGATTCTTCCTCTCTTTTTTTATTACTTTACGTTAGGTTGAACAAGTCCTCATTTTTTTTTTGTTTTGATTTGTTTTGTTTTGTTTTGTTTTTTGTTCTTCACTCCAAAATGGAAAATTGCCTAAGATTTCTTCTTTTTTTCCCCCATCATTTTCTTGATTTCTTTTTTCAACAGTCAGAGACTATCGTAAATGTACGCCCACTCTCTCTCTCTCTCTCTCTCTCTCTCCGTACACACACACACACACACTCTCTCTCTCTCTCTCTCTCTCTCCATCGCACACTCACTCTCTCTCTCTCTCTCTCTCCTCTCTCTCTCTCTCTCTCTCACTCACTTTTACCTTTATGAGCAAGTGCTCTTCTAATTTGAACACTTTTTGAGTTCAATTTTTTTTATATGATCTTACTTGAGAAAGCAAAACATGCTTGTTTTGTTTATTTAGTTGCCATTTGAAACTTTCTGTTGTCGTTGTTGCATCCTGTTGTATTTTTGAAAATATTTCAATCCACAGTGGGCAAGAGCGATCACCCTACTGTCTGCGAATTGATAACTCCTATTGTAGAAGTATTTTTGAATACCGGTGAATTGATTACTCTTTAAGTTGTAGAAGTATTTTTGTTTATCGCTGAATTGATTACTCTTTGAGTTATTGAAGTATTTCTGTCTGCCGGTGAATTGATTACTCTTTAAGTTGTAGAAGTATTTTTGTCTACCGGTGCATTGATCACTCTTTAAGTTGTAGAAGTAGTTTTGTCTACTGGTGAATCGATCACTCTTTAAGTTGTAGAAGTATTTTTGTCTACCAAAGTGTCGACTGCCCGCTGTTGTTGTGTTTTTTCTCGAGTTCTGTTGAGGATTTCTGATCAGCCAGTATTTGCTTTTCTTATCAATGTTTTTTTTCAAGGAAGTTAGAATTGATTCGTCTCACGTTGTGAAAGTATTTTTGTCATCCAAAGTGTTGACTGACTGCTGTGGACTTCTTTGAGTTCTGTTGAGGTTTCTTATCAGCCAAGTCTCCTTTTTTTAAAAAAAAAAAAATTTTTTTTTTTTTTTTAAACTTTTTTTTCAAGATTATTTCTTTTCAGGTCCAGCTGCAAAGTGAGACGACTGCAGGCGGGAATCTAAACAAATCTTAATTGAACGTTAGCGAACTGTCCCCAAAAGGAGCCTCGTTTTCATTCAACGCCTATCTTGTGCTGAAGTGTTTGAAGATAAGTGATTGCTCATTCATTTTCATTGTCCTATTGTTTTGTATCTTGCTTGAAGAAGACCTAAGAGTCAAAAAACGCGTTTTGTCTTGTGATTCGTTTGTCCATGTTTTTTTTTTTGTTTTTGTTGTTGTTTTGTTTTGTTTTGTTTTTGTTTGTTTGTTTTTGGCGGTTCACTAACAAGATGATTTCTTTTCAGTTTTTCACTCTGCATGACCTCTCAGTGGCTCCTGCGCTGGTCATTCCTGTCTCATGACACGTTGACCACACCCTGATTCATCCTGTCAGAACTCCAGCCCCGGCAGTCCACCTGGAGTTGTTAGCATCAAGTCAAGTCAAGTAAACTTTATTATCTCAATTTGAGAAATTAATTTGTGGTCACACACATTCACAGCAAATGAACAATAATTTAGCCACATTACCCATTTTCTCACATATGACATACATTCATATAGAGGAATTTGGATTCAATTAAACATCTTCTCGGTTCATGAAATCAATGGACAGGGGAATAAAACTTTGTTTAAATCTGACACTTTTGCATTTAACCGATCGATATCTTCGTCCTGACTGAAGAAGGTCATACTGATTTGCAAGAACGTGGGTCTGGTCACACGTAATCTTTCTTCGCTTTACAAACAACACGGCACCTGTATAGCTCACTTAGACTTTTTTGTCTCTCACCAACGATTTTTCCTCCCACGTTCACCACTTTCTCAAGCACATTTCTGCTCTTCACAGTCAACCCACCATACCAACATATAAATGAGAAAGTTAGAACAGATTCCAAGAAGCATGAATAAATGTCCGAAGAATGTCAGTATTCACATGAAAAGATCGCAGCTTGCGAAGACAATATAATCTGGTTTGACATTTTTTGTGGACATACTCAACATGGGATTTAAAATTCAGCTTATTATCTATAAAAGTTCCTAAATATTTGTATGATTCAACACGTTCTACTTCAGCACCTTTGATAAAAAGGGGGGTGGTACAGCTTTTGGATTCTTTCTAAAATCAATCAAGATTTCTTTCGTTTTTGTTACATTCAGATCAAGATAGTTATGACTGTCATCAAACAACCCATGTGTACGTTCCCGAGGAGGCCGAAAAGAAGAAACAGTCTTGTGACGTTTACGTCCAGGCCACTTCTTTTACATTCGTTCTTTATCTTGTTAAAAGGTGAAGAAGCTCCGTGGTGCATTCCACGTCATGTACCATTCAGTGAAACATACGTCTTTTTTTGTAGCGTGTTGGGACTTGCACGATGTGAGACATAAACACTTTACAGCAGCCTCCATGAAAACCTTGTTCAGAGATGTCCCGCTTGATGTGATCTTTCAATTTCTGAAAGATCAACATTTTTCATCTGATCCAAGCTTTTGCTGAAGGATTTTTTAACAGAATTTTCAGTGTTTTTAAGGTGTATTTTAAAGGGTTGTGTGAATGAGGTTTTTTTTTCTGTTGTTTGTTGTTGGTTTTTGTTTTGTTTTGAATCGTAGGTTGACTTCAACGTGGTGATAGCCCTGATGTGGCCCTTTGCGGTCGGCTGGGCTGTAAGCAATATTACCTTACCTTATCAAGCAACCCACCAAGACAGTGAACTGCCGACTTAGCACCGTCTGCTCTGTTCCAAGAGATGCAGACACAGTCTGCACAGATCCCCAGCAAGGCCAGTGTCTGCTGTTTCACTCCTGTCAGAGGAATGCATTAGCAGGATTTGTTCAGGCTCTGGCCAGCTTCTCACTGTCGCTGGCTCTGCTATGGGCTCAAGCAGGAAGTCTGGAGCCATCCAGTTGAGGTTCATCCCCTTTATTATGTATGGCACATCTCTGAGAGTGTTGCTCAGATTTATTGACCAGCACTGTGGCAGTCTTTATCTGTAAAGCCTGTTTGATGCTGTAATTAGGCTATAAGGAGATGTCTGTTTGATGCTGTAATTAGGCTATAAAGAGATGTCTGTTTGATGCTGTAATTAGGCTATAAAGAGATGTCTGTTTGATGCTGTAATTAGGCTATAAAGAGATGTCTGTTTGATGCTGTAATTAGGCTATAAAGAGATGTCCGATGCTGTAATTAGGCTATAAAGGGATGTCTGTTTGATGCTCTAATTAGGCTATAAAGAGATGTCTGTTTGATGCTCTAATTAGGCTAATAAGAGATGTCTGTTTGATGCTCTAATTAGGCTATAAAGAGATGTCTGTTTGATGCTATAATTAGGCTATGAAGGGGTGCCTGTTTCATGCTGTAATTAGGCTATAAAGGGAAGCGTAGAGAACAACACAGCCCTTTCGAGTAGTTGACCAGAATGGAATTCTGTGGCATCATTTCCATGTGACCCCCTGCACTGGGCAGACAAAGTGGAGTCAAGGGAGGGATCAAATACTGATGGAGGCGAGGGAGGAAGGGGGGAGGCCGAAATCGGAATGCAATAAACATAACAAGAGATTTTGTACAAGCGCGGTGGGGGAGAGGTTAATAAGTGAAGTACAGGGTAGGAGTTTGGGGGGGGGGGGGGGGGGGGGGGGGGGTAGTGGAGAATTGCTAATTTTGTTTTTGTTTTTTTAATGCAAAAAAAAAAAAAAAACTAAAAAAACCGATATTGTTTTACACAAGTGGGGGGGGTGGGTGGGCTGGTAGAAACAAGGCGCGTATTCTGTAGGAGCGGGAGGGGGTGGGCGGTGGTGGGCACATAGATATAGTGAAAACGGAGGAATGCACTATACCTTTTTCAACTGGGGGGGGGGGGGGGGGGGGGGGGGGGGGGGGGGGGGGACGCTGAAATCCCAGAGCCCTCCCGTCAGTCTGTTCGCTGGAGCTGCTGTCAGTGAGAATCTGTCATACAGGCACCAACATTTCCACTCCTCGACAGTTCCAATAAACTTACAAACACTGCACATATTGACGCTACTGCCTCGTGGGATGGGGAGAGGGAATAAATACCCCGGTAACCACAAAAGCATGGGTTGAAAAGTCGAAATCCGAGACGCTCTGGTGATTCAGAACGATGTAAATGATGCTACAGAATTCCATTTTGGTCCAAGACTACTCCACAGAGCAATGTTCTGTACTTCCAGCCTTCATCCCAGTGTCAGCATGTAGTGCTGGACTCAACATGACATGGCACAGTGACTGATCATCATGCCATCTCCTTGCATGGCTCGTCTTTCTGCAGAATTGGCGCGTGCGTGCGCACGCACACACGCGCAGACACACACACACACACACACACGCACGCACGCACACGCGCGCGCGCGCGCGCGCGCACAGACAGACACACACACACACACACACACGCGCGCGCGCGCGCAGAACACACACACACACACACACACACACACACACACACACACACACAGAGAAGAGAGGAGGAGGAAAAAACCAGGCAGTGAATAAGTTTTAAATTGTTTATTGACGTTTAATGTCATTATGTAGTGAATTGGTAATACACGTATTCTTCCTTTCTGGCTAACACTTTTTTTCCACTGTAATAAGTTTCATTCATGTTTGTTTTTTTTCATTTTGAAAACATTATTTATGACCATGTTTCCCACTAATACACTGCTTTTTTTCATTGACTTTTATGATCTTCATTGATTAATTAGAAGGGGGAAATGCCTCAATTTTCGTTTTAGTTTGTGTTGCTTTATCCACGTCTTCACTCAAAAAATCCACAAGTTCTTTGAAATTATATCAAGAATTTTTTTAAAAATCAAATATCAATGAATCATTCATGACAGAACCATCATCATTTCTCCACTATTTTTCAGATATGTCTAATGCAACATTAGTTTCTTCATTTCGTTATGATTCTACCTGCGTTTATTTTCTTTATTTCATTATATCTGTAAGTGCGATTTCAATGCCTAATATCAACTATTTAATCGTAAATGTTTGTCTTTAATATTTCATATCTTTTTGTCATTGTTTTAAAAAAGACAATCATAAACGATTTCTCTACATATTTCCGAGGCCTACGTTTCATTATTAGCTTTTTTTTTCCAACGAGGTTTTCATTATTTTTTTTTTTTTAAACGAGGTTTTGAATTTTTGTTTTATCAACCTATTTTGAATCGTTATTGTTTAATCGGTTGTTTGCTGCGAGCCGGCTACCCAACCCTAACTCCAGCTTTTCAGTTGTTTTCTTTTTCTGTTCTCTCTTTTTGCTGGAGGGGGAGGTAGGCTTTTTCCCAATGCTCTGACCAGCGGTGACACTGACCCACCAACTGACTTGTTGCATCAGACCACGTAACAGATCCTAACAAATCCTATCAAACCTTCTGCCCGTTATCGCCCACGGCTGCTGTCTGAACCAGACTGCCGATACTCAGATCATGTTCCCATGGGCAGAAAAAGTTTCTTTGTCCTCAAGTAAGTACATGCAACGATAGGTTGTTCATGGCAGTCCAGCCTATCACATTACAGTCTTCTCAGTCTAACTGATAATCCACAGTTCGTGAATATATATATATATATATATATATATATATATATATATATATATATATATATATATATATATATGTGTGTGTGTGTGTGTGTGTGTGTGTGTGTGTGTGTGTGTGTGTGTGTCCTGTCAGTTGAAATTTGATCAAAGTGATTTATTTTCCCCAACAGTTGCTAAAAGTGAAATGAAAAAAAAAAACTCTGGTCATTGCCAATTGCAAGTCAGCTGATGTGTCAGTGTCTGGTGGTGTGTGCTCACCACTTATCACCATTATTATTATTTTCATCATTATTATTGTTGCTGACGATTGTTTTTATTACTCAGAAAAACAGTTGGTTCATCAGTGCCTTGTCAGTTGTGGTGTGCGTTTACCAGTTAACTTCACCACCGCCATTATTATTATCTTTGTCATCATCATTATCATCATTGTTATCATCACTATTTTCACCATTATCATTAAAAATTAATCTAAATATCGTCATCATTATCATTATTGTGGGTTGTAGTTTGACAGAGAGAGAGAGAGAGAGAGAGAGAGAGAGAGAGAGAGAGAGAGAGAGAGAGAGAGATGACAAATCACAAATAATCTTTTGGTCATGTTGCATTTTTGTAGATAGATAGATAGACAGATAGATAGTGAGACATAACAGTTTACAGCGTAAAAATATATCAATTTGTTTAGGTGCAAAAAACTGAACAAGAGAATTCAAACAAAATCCATCCTGTGAAAGGAAAAAGCTAAAGAGGAATCATAAAGATAGAAACAAGTTCATTATTTTCTAAACACCTTTGCTTTTACCATAAAAAATGACAGATTTGTTAAGTTTGGGTAATATTCAGTTCCAGTTTTATAAATATGCCTAAAGACAAGCACCGAGTAAAACTTATAAACTTTAGCTGTTCAACTCACTATTCTCTGCATAAGGGAAATGGCTGTATTCAAAAATTCAGATTTTATTGACATACAATTGACACATCATAGAAAATAACATTTGTGTCATTTTCAATTCACATCACAATATATAAATTTGTTTAATTAAAGTATGTTTCTTTATGATTTCATTTTTAATCCATGTAGACAATATTTAATACGCTTAAAAGTATAGTTCTTTGTGATTTGAAACGGGTTTGTTCTGAAGCAAAATAAAACTCTATACTGACTTGTTTATACACGCATGTACAATACCATCAAAACTTTCTTGTTTTATAAAATCGGTAAGGCAATCCTTGTACATTCACACTGCATGTCTGTGGTTAAAATATATCACATTTTACATATGTGATTCAGTCATCTATATTTTTCATACCCCATTAAAGTAGTGTTCAATGTTCTGTATGAAAAAAGGGTCATTCATGTTATTCAAAACCTATCCAGTTCATTTTCATATGAACTTTAGTCATTCATAACCCAGCCATTAAGTTTTAAGACATGCCTATATTAGGACTGAGAGATTACAAATCAGAGGAAAAAAGACACTGGTTGTTTTTTTTATATATATATATATATACAAAAAGAGTTAGTTGAACATGTGTTCATTGCAACACACATATCTATTAATCAAATCCATAACATTTGTTGCGTTGAATAGTTTACATACTGATATCTTCAAAATATAGTTGAATTCCATAGAAAAAACACCAAAAACATTTCAACATTTGTTCATTAAAACACATATCTACGAAACCAATGCGAAACATTTAGTAATGTCAAATAGTGTAAACTACGAAACGAATGCGAAACATTTGTAATGAATAGTCTCTACATTTTGATATGTGTGAAATACTGCTGGAATTTCATGCAAAATACATGAAACATTTACAAACCTTTAACAATGAACTGGTCATTTGACATTTTCCGATGAAACTATTTGTCGTACTGAATCTGTTTAATCACCTCTTTCCATGCTCTTGCTGTAACAGTTGTTCTATACCCGTTATTGGCTGCCTCCTGTCATGTTGTACATTATTCATTTGTTGCTGGAGATTCCGGTGGCATGGCTTTTTCCTCTGGCAGTAGAATTGTTACGTGCAACATGAATTTGTTATCCAGTCCCCAATATTCCATTTGATTACAGCATTCCTTAAGGTATTATGAAAACGTACATAATTTTACTTTCAAATATATGTTCAATTCTATTTTCATATTTAAAAAAAAAAAACAGAAACGCACATTACCTAGACTGAGATATACAGGGTATAGAAAAAATAGCTAAAAAATAAACAGGCAATAAAACACAGGGTACAGAGAAAACGAGCCACAGGGAGACAGACAGAAGACCACAGAGCACAGAGCCACAGGGAGACAGACAGAAGACCACAGGGCACAGAGCCACAGGAGGACAGACAGAAGACCACAGGGCACAGAGCCACAGGAAGACAGACAGAAGACCACAGGGCACAGAGCCACAGGAAGACAGACAGAAGACCACAGGGCACAGAGCCACAGAGACAGACAGAAGAAGACACAGGGCACAGAGCCACAGGAAGACAGACAGAAGACCACAGGGCACAGGGAGACAGACAGAAGACCACAGAGCACAGAGCCACAGGAAGACAGACAGAAGACCACAGAGCACAGAGCCACAGGAAGACAGACAGAAGACCACAGGGCACAGAGCCACATGGAGACAGACAGAAGACCACAGGGCACAGAGCCACAGAGACAGACAGAAGACCACAGAGCCACAAGGAGACAGACAGAAGACCACAGAGCACAGAGCCACAGGGAGACAGACAGAAGAAGACCACAGGGCACAGAGCCACAGACAGAAGACCACAGGGAGACAGACAGAAGGCCACAGGGAGACAGACAGAAGACCACAGGGCCACAGGGAGACAGACAGAAGACCACAGGGCACAGAGCCACAGGACAGACAGAAGACCACAGGGCATAGAGCCACAGGGACAGACAGAAGACCACAGAGCCACGGGGGGAGACAGACAGAAGACCACAGGGCCACAGGGAGAAGACCACAGGGCACAGAGCCACAGGGAGACAGACAGAAGACCACAGGGCACAGAGACAGACAGAAGACCACAGGGCACAGAGCCACAGGGACAGACAGAAGACCACAGGGCACAGAACCACAGGGAGACAGACTGAAGACCTCAGGGCACAGAGCCACAGGGAGACAGACAAAAGACCACAGGGCACAGAGCCACAGGAGGACAGACAGAAGACCACAGGGCACAGAGCCTCAGGGAGACAGACAGAACCACAGAGCACAGAGCCACAGGGAGACAGACAGAAGACCACAGAGCCACAGGGAGACAGACAGAAGACCACAGGGCACAGAGCCACAGGGGAGACAGACAGAAGACCACAGAGCACAGGGAGACAGACAGAAGACCACAGAGCACAGAGAGAGACAGACAGAAGACCACAGAGCACAGAGCCACAGGGAGACAGACAGAAGACCACAGGGCACAGAGCCACAGGGAGACAGACAGAAGACCACAGAGCCACAGGGAGACAGACAGAAGACCACAGAGCCACAGGGAGACAGACAGAAGACCACAGGGCACAGAGCCACAGGGACAGACAGAAGACCACAGAGCCACAGGGAGACAGACAGAAGACCACAGACAGAAGACCACAGAGCCACAGACAGACAGAAGACCACAGGGCACAGAGCCACAGGGAGACAGACAGAAGACCACAGGCACAGAGAGCCACATGGAGACAGACTGAAGACCACAGAGCCACAGAGACAGACAGAAGACCACAGGGCACAGAGAAAGGCCAAAGATCAACAAAAAACCACAGGGTACAGAGAGACAGAGCCAAAGATAAACAGAGCTTTTGAAAACCACTAGAAACAAGAATCAAAGATGGACAGACAGAAATCCACACGGTACAGAGCCAAAGATACACAAAAAAAGATGGCAATTCAAAGAGTACAGAGGAACAGAGCCAAAACCTACAAACAAATAGTAAAATACACACAGACTGATAGCAGAGTCAGAAACCAAGCACAGGACAAATGAAACACACACACACAAACCTCTCACATATATACACCACACCACACTCAAACACCCACACACACACACACACACACATGCACGCACGCACTCACGCACACGCACGCACGCACACACACACACACACACACACACACACACACACACACACACACACACGCACGCACGCACACACACACACACACACACACACACACACACACACACACACACACACACACACACACAACACAAACCTCACATATATACACCACACCACACCACTCTCCTCTCTCTCTCTCTCTCTCTCTCTCTCTCTCTCACACACACACAACCTCTCTCACATACACACCATACCACACTCAAAACCACACTCTCAACCTCTCTCACACACACACACACACACACACACACACACACACACACACACACGCACATATTATTCTTGCAACGTTATGTTTCAAAAATATCAAAACTTTGACTTCAATTTGGTGGGTGCAGGCAATACCAGCACATGTACAAACTGTGCAAGAACTTATAACCCACAAAACACAAACACTGTTGTTAAGAAACAAACATTATCTAGACAATCACCTAATTTAATGTATCACTTATAACCCACAAAAAACAATTCTGTTGTTAAGAAACAAACTTAGTTACTAAGACAATCACCTAATTTAATATATCACTTATAACCCACAAAAAACAATTCTGTTGTTAAACAAACTTAGTTATTAAGATAATCACCTAATTTAATGTATCACTTATAACCCACAAAAAACAATTCTGTTGTTAAGAAACAAACTTAGTTATTAAGATAATCACCTAATTTAATATATCACTTATAACCCACAAAAACCAATTCTGTTGTTAAGAAAACAAACTCAGTTATTAAGATAATCACCTAATTTAATGTATCACTTATAACCCACAAAAACCAATTCTGTTGTTAAGAAACAAACTTAGTTATTAAGATAATCACCTAATTTAATGTATCACTTAGGCCCTATAACCCACAAAAACCAATTCTGTTGTTAAGAAACAAACTTAGTTATTAAGATAATCACCGAATTTAATGTATCACTTATAACCCACAAAAACCAACTCTGTTGTTAAGAAACAAAACTAGTTTATTAGATAATCACCTAATTTAATGTATCACTTATAACCCACAAAAACCAATTCTGTTGTAAAACAAACTTAGTTATTAAGATAATCACCTAATTTAATGTATCCAATGGGGAGGGGAAGGGGAGAAAAAGTTAAGTACTGCAAATAAATAACATAGATAGCTCTTTCACAGGAAGGGGCTACACACACACACACACACACACACACACACACACACACACCACACACACACACCACTGCGAGTACACACACACACACACACACACACACACACACCACCGCGAGTACATACAGATGCGCACGCACGCACACACACACACACACACACACACACACACACACACACACACACACACACACTGACTTATCTCTTAAATACATTTTAAATTTTGATATCTTTTCCTCCTTTGCTTCTTCGCAAGCTTGTTCCCACAAAATTTCCTGAATGCTTGTGAGATCTTACTGACTTGCACCGCGGGATAGATTCATCTGCAGCATCTAGAACTGCATTTGTAAATAAAGTATATAAGGTATTGACATCTTTGTTGTTTGCGTGATAGTCTGTCCCAAATCATTTAGAGAGATGAAAAAAGCAAAAAACAAAGCCAATATGGTTAATGCACAAGCAAAAAGGCAATATTGGTCTATTTTTTTGCACAAATGAAGTATCAAATCACAAGGACATGCAAAAAGTCTGGGAAAAACTAAAAACTATGAAGAATGGAATTAACTTGCCACAGTGTCCTATCAAACTGGACAACTCGGAGATACCTACAAATCTAGAAAAAGCTGAAGAATTTGCTGAAATGTTTGCAAAATTATAGTACAAATACTGGACTGTCAGATAAAGACAGGACATATAGAGAAAATCAAGAAAAAAATAGAACACATAAAGAAACAAATAATATAACTGAATCGTATATAAATGCTGATATAACATTGTACGAAGTAAAAGAATGTATTTCAAGTCTTAAGAAGAGAACATCCGTTGGTTTAGACGGAATCTCAAATGAAATGTTGGGACACCTGCCAAATAATGTTATAGAATTTCTTCATTTTTTTCCTACAGAAATGCTGGTCTGATGGTAGTATCCCTCTCGTCTGGAAACACTCAATCATCATTCCAGTACACAAACAAGGAAGCCCAGAGCAGCAGAAAAAAACAGCTATCGTCCAATCGCCTTAACATCCCACACATGCAAACTAATGGAAAAGATTGTTTTAAATAGACTAGATCATTATTGCGAAAAATATAAAATAATACCGTCAACCAAGCTGGCTTTCGAAAAGGCAGATTTACAACTGAACATCTCGTTAAATTAACACCCAAGTAAAGCAGCAGTTCGCAAGACGAAAAAATATACTAGCGACATTTTTTGATGTCCGAAAAGCATACGATCAAGTTTGGCACACTCGCCTTCTCTATAAACTTAAAAACACATAGGCATAACAGGTAACACGTACAATTACATTGCCAGCTTTCTATCTAATAGGTTTATACAGGTAAAGCTTGGAAATTCATATGCAAACCCCAGACAGCTAAGTATGGGTCTGCCTCAGGGATCGGTTATTTCTCCAATTTTGTTTAACATCTTTTTAGCTGATCTTCCGAAAGACCTGTCCAAAGATACCACTTTAGCTCAATTTGCTGATGATATTTGTATGTGGATGAAGGTGACAATGAAACGTAAAACTCCAGTCAGGGCTTTGAACCATATAAGAAAGTGTATCAACATGAACTTGATAAAATCAACAACTTTATGATAGAAAATGGACTCACCTTATCATTGGAAAAAAAAAAACAAAAATCATGCTGTTTAATTCAGGCTATGACCCAAATAAATTACCTGAATTCACTATTAATGGTGCAATCATAAAATATACACAAACAGTCAAATTTCTGGGCGTCTACCTCACTTCAAAACTTTCGTGGAATTACCACATCGACTACATAACAAACAAAGCTAGAAAAAGTCTGAACTTTTTGAAGGTAATAAGCAGACAGCACTGGGGACAGGACACAAAAGCACTAATATCTCTCGCTACCTCCCTTGTACGATCACGGCTGACGTATGCCCAGGAGGTTTTTTTCAGCGCTCCTGCGCACTTGTTAAAGAAACTGCAGAGCATAGATTCCAAAGCTTACAAACTTGCTCTGGGTGTACCAGTACACGAGTCAATTTTAGGAACTTACAGAGAAGCACAGGTGTGTTCTACCCCTCAATGAACAAAGAAAAGCCTCAGCTGCGACATTTTATCATAAAACTTCTGCTTACGAAACATTTTCACATAAAGAAACAAATCTTAATTCAGAAACCGATTTTGCAAAAAGAGCAAGAACAATACAGTCATTGAAGTCCATTAATACATATGCCTCAGATATTATTTGTAATACAGAGCTGAACGGGAAAAAGGTTGCAGTTAAACCTTTTTCTCCACTTCCAGAATGGGAACAAAATCAACCAATATTTGACATGACCACACAGATTTATCAAAAAAATATTCCCCTAACCTATTAAAATGTTCAGTTAATTCCCACTTGGAAAGTAAGTATACAGACTATCTAAAGATATACACCGATGGATCCGTCCTGAAGATGGAAATACTGGTGCAGCTTTTGTAATACCCTTATTAAAAACAGAAAAACGATATTACATTGGTAAACATTATTCTATTTTTACTGCTGAACTTGTAGCCATACTTATGGCATTAAATTACATTGTAGATTTTTCGATGGATACATGCAAAATCTTATTCTGTGTGGATTCAAAGTCTGTTTTTACAAGCCATTAAATCCCGAGGCATAAGAAAACGACTGGAAATGACTATTGAAATAAAACATATCATTCATGAGTTGTCTATAAAGGGTACCAGTATTACCTTTTGCTGGATTCCTTCTCACTCCGGAATCACCCACAACGAGTGGGCAGATCATGCGGCTAAACAGGCAGCGAAAAATTTAGAAGGTTCACAGCATCTCGACATTCAACTAGATCTGCATGAATTTAACCAGCGCATAGAAAAAGTGTCTCAAAATCAGGCTGCTGAACTGCACAAAAAAAACAAATGGTCACTATTACCAACACTGTGTACAAGTAAAGAATGCAGCGAATCCGAAATCCTTTTTAAACAATTTATCTGTAATGCATTCCAGACATGTTACTAGTTTGATGTATAAGTTCCGATTGAATGCTTTTAGAACAAAGTATTCAAAAAATATACATTGCATATGTGGCAAACAAATTACCGTAAACCATCTACTTCTTCACTGCCCAGGAGCTAGGCACTTTGTTCCTAAAATAAAGTTAGCAGATCAATTGTCAGCCAGTGCACCATTATCCACTGAAAATATTTTAAATAATCATACATTACTTTGCATGTTCTCTGTAATTTTGAATTCCAGCCCACTCGGTATCTATCTCTGATGTATTTTTAAACTAAAATTGTTGTGTTGTACGACATTGATATAAAAGAGTTACGATTATATGATATATATAGTTAGCCCCCCCCCCCCCCC
This sequence comes from Conus betulinus, assembly GCA_016801955.1. Classification (NCBI taxonomy): domain Eukaryota; kingdom Metazoa; phylum Mollusca; class Gastropoda; order Neogastropoda; family Conidae; genus Conus; species Conus betulinus. The sequence continues at coordinate 104,779 of JADBJO010004990.1, forward strand.
CCCCCCCCCCCCCCCCCCCCCCCCCCCCCCCCCCCCCCCCCCCCACACTCCCTTCCTCTGTTCCGTCCTCCTTTCCACCCTGATGCCCCCCATCCCCACCCGCAACCCCCCCCCCCCCCCCCCCTCCACCCACCCATCCCCCTGCATTATGCTCCAATCTTACTAAACTTGGATAAGTAAATATACATACCTCACCACCCATCCCAATCTCTCTCCCTCTTGCCCCTAGCACATCCCTCTCTCTCTCTCTCTCTCTCTCACACACACACACACACACACACATACACACACAGGCGCACAAAAAAACACACATATAATTATGCACGCACACACACGCACTCAAACGCATACACATGCACGCACACACACACACGTGCACGCGTACACGCCCGCGCACACACACATGTACATGCACACACAGAATCCCCCCTTTTTTTTTTCCCGTCTAATAACACTTATAGTGAATAGACGTTAAACTAAAGAACTAACTAACACACACACTGATAGAGACAAACAGAGATTGAAACAAAATACAAGCACACAATATTTACAAACAGACAGTAAAGTATTCTCATGCACGCAGGCACACATTCAAAAAAAACAGAAGGGGCAAGAGAGAAGAGGGACAGGATGGGGTGAAAGGAGGATGCGGAATGGGGGAGATGGACGCATTAGAAAGGAGAGTAGAAGGGGGAGAGTAGTGACAGGGTCTTGAAAGCACTAGAAATGATGCGTCTTACTGAGTAACAGATTTGAGAGAGAGAGAGAGAGAGAGAGAGAGAGAGAGAGAGAGAGAGAGAGGGGGGGGGGGGTGGAGAGCTGGGGTGAGAAAAGAGCTGCAGACTACAAAAAGACCCAGGAGAAAGAGTAAACAGAGAAAGAGTAAGAGAAAGAGAGGGAACAAGAAATTGAAATGTTATTTATTGAGGAAAAGGACTAAATACAGAAGTCAGATGCTTTTTTTTCATCCAGGCTTAAAACAAAGAAAAACGTCAGCAAATACATAAAAGAAAACATTGCACAGAACTGCTTATCAAACTTTTACGACTTTGAAGACACAGAAATTCACTATGAATAATTCAATATATATTTAGAGGATCAGATTGTGGGCGTGCAGGAGAGATGAAGGGATGGTGAGCGAGAGAGAGAGAGAGAGAGAGAGAGAGAGAGAGAGAGAGAGAGACAGATAGACAGACAGAGAGAGAACAAAGGAACAAACACAATGTTGTTTTATGATAGAATGGAAGAAGCACAAAAGAGAGACAGAAACAGAGACATATAGACAATGAGACAGAAAAAAATCACAGTAGCCGTGAGACAGAGACAGAGAGATATAATAAAAACAGACAGAAAAGAATGATGTATATTAACTAATTTGATATTGTTAGACACATCTTTTTTAATGTAGCCTCAATTTTTATTGTCTTGTTATCTTCTGGTTTTTCCTTGTCTTCTTTCTCTTGATTTTTAAAATCAAATTGAAGTTGACATAGCTCAGTATGATACTGGTTGTTTGTTTTTAGAGTTTGTTTTGATTCCATCTTGGTGGTGGTGTGTGTGTGTGTGTGTGTGTGTGTGTGTGTGTGTGTGTGTGTGTGTGTGTGTGTGTGTTTTTTTTTTTTTTTTTTTTTTTTTGCTTAAATCATGCCACATCCTGTTTTGACTGCTTTTCTCACAAGTTTAGAAATTTCATCTAGAATTTATTTTTCAAAATCATAATCTACCAAATAGGACACCATGTGAATAAAACCTATGTCCATGTGTCACTCACACTTTTCATCCTGAAAAAAAAAAATCTTTACTTTTCCCACGTCTTGAATCTCATTCACCATAACGATTGTAATGAAAGATACAAGACCTTAAAAATAATTGCATTTTACTGGATTTGCCGGTCTGGATTATCCAAGTTAAAAGATTTTTTTATATTACCACAGCCATGCATTTCCTGTAGTAAAATATTGGCCACCCATGATTCTGTTCAGCTTTCTGTGTCAAATGTCTTCATTTAATTACAATTAATTATATGTCAGAGTTTTCCTTCTTGTTCCTTGTCAGTAGGTGTGAAATTTGCAAATCTATGATCAAAAATTATTAACGAAGTACTATAAATCAACAACAGAGTAACAAAATAAGAGTTGACACTAATGACAGTACATTTATGCGACCAACATCATACATCTCACAACAAGCGGAGAGGAAATAAAACATTAACTGAAGTCATAGTAATTACTTAATTTAAAAATTAAAAAAAGAACTGTAGACCTACACATCACAAACATCAAGTAAAATAAAATCAACCATAATAACTATCCGTTACTGGTTTTAGGGTACATTAGAGCATGAATTCACTTTTACGCCCAACTGATCCCCCCCCTCCCCCCCCCCCAAAAAAAAAAAAAAAAATGGGAACTGTTTTTCTTAGGTTGTCGCAATCATGCAGTTACACAAATTTACTGCACAGTGACCAGCACCTATATTTCCATGCGTTTCTCAGTTTGGTTTTTTTTGCTTTGTTTTGTTTTGTTTTTTTTTTTGTTGTTTTTTCCCTACGTTTGCGGCAATTTTTCCTTTGTATTCCATCCATTTTTTCCCCACTGACCAAAATTTCAGTTAAAGGAATAATTCAGAATGTTACATATATTTCTAAATTATACATGCATATCTTGAAAACACACAAATTCACCATGACTATACGATATTGATTTTCTGGAAACAACAAGTTGGGTTAATTCAAGAAAGGAGGTGTTTTATTTAAACAACAATGAACTGTTTAAAATTCAGTTGCCACTATAATGCAATGACGATAACTTCATTCCATTAACTAAAAAGATATGACAAAAGATTTTGGTCGCAGGTTTTATGGTAGTGTCAATGATTTTGTACATTAAGTCCCCTTCACGTTAATAGCAACACCTGAAATACAATGGCTTTAATGAAACACAAATCTTGCACTACTAAATACAATAAAAAGAGCACAACAAAAAGCAAAAACTATGAATACACAGAACCCGGCCACACACGCAACCAAATTCCAATGAAGGGGAAGAGCAAGTAATAACTTAAGTCGTAGTAACTATTTTCATCCTAATTCCAAGTTAACTGAACACAGTACAAAACCAGAAACACAGTATTATCCACCAGTCTATTGTTAACCGGAGTTTATCATTATCATTATCCACCTCAGTATCACCATCACCACTATCATCATTGCAAGTTTCCCAACAAGACAATTGGTCAAGATACAACTTCACGCTAATACAACAGGTCAGAGTGCATAAAAGACTTAATACCATTTATTTTGCTTCCTACATAATGCACAGCTGCACTGATTTTATACCGTCCACATTTTTGAGGAGTTTCTTAGCCACTGATAAAATAAAAATACTCATTGTCACAAAGTTGCTCTGATCTCATAATATATCGCATTTCAGGAGTTTATAAACCAGTACACACTCTCTCTCTCTCTCTCTCTCTCTCTCTCTCTCTCTCTCTCTCTCTCTCTCCACGTTTAATACTTTTTATAGTGGCCACTGCTACACAAATCATCATTCTGACGCCAAATAATAACGTAGATATTAATTACTTTGAGCTAAAACACATGTTTCAACATGGAAAAAAATAGCCATTTTATCACCCTCAAGTTTAATAATAAATTCTATCCAATTCAGCATGACCAAACTGAAAATCCATATCGTATCGATTATGTTGTGTGTGTGTGTGTGTGTGTGTGTGTGTGTGTGTGTGTGTGTGTGTGTGTGTGTGTGTGTGTGTGTGTGTGTGTGTGTGTGTGTGTGTGTGTGTGTGTGTGTGTGAGTGAGTGAGTGCGTGTGCGTGTGTGTGCGCGCGCGTGCGCATGTGTATGAGTATGTGTGTGTTTAAGTGAATTTGATTTGTTTTATTGGAATCAGTAGGTCAGGTTTATTCAATTTAAGATGTTTACTCCACAGCCATATTATGTGGAGAAGGATAACGGACAGTGTATGACACATTATGTGGAGAAGGATAACGGACAGTGTATGACACAGATCATTCATTTATTTCATTTCCACTGTAAAGGTGTAATTAAAGATTTCGCCACACACACTTTGGTGCAGTATAAAAATTTTTGCCTTTTTCACTGTCAATTATGGGTGAACTCTTTTCTGTCTTCTTCTGGCTCAAAAATAATTCATTTAACACACCAGGAATAGTGATGAATATTTCAATAAGTAATGAATTACAAGTAGAAGAAAGATGATAACATAAACAGAACACGAATGTGACCAAACATCAGACTCTTTGTGATAGATGAGGGCAAAAAAAAAAAATTCTCACGTTTGTCTCAAAGAAATATAATCACCTGATTTTTAATAATCATGATCACATACATATCACTTTACAAGTTTTAAGGCTCAACAACAATGCAAGTTTTTAAACACAACTTTTCCTCCTATGCGCGAAAGTTAGATTTTTAATACAGAATCAATCCATTTTCTCAGGATCATCACATAAATCTAGTAAACAGTGTCCATATTTCCGTTCTAATTATCAGGCATTAATAGCAGTAACACTCATGAGTACACTATTTCTTTTTCAAAACATCCAGGTTTGGACCCCTTTATACTCAATATCACAAACCACTCATAATGTTGCCATACATTTCATTGTAATGACAATGATTTTAGTGTTTAAATACTCAATGAAATATCTGCCGGCAGTCTTTTACTACATCTTTGAAATGGAACCACTTGAAATGTAATGATTTTGGTGAGGAAAAAATCCAGTATTACTATCATATATCAGAAACAGAATGAAAACAAAATAAACAGTAAGTAAACACAAATAAGACCAAACATCAAATATTAATATGAAGTGAAGAGGACAAGCAAACATTGATTAATTCACAGTGTACAACTACCTTTCACTGAAACCATTTATCTGACAATAGCACAAGATTAAAAATAGTGTTATTAACCAGTTCATTCATACCATTTTTTTTCTTGTTATCATCATTATCACTATTACTACTACTATATCATCATCATCATCATCAGTAGTAGTAGTAGTAGTAGTAGTAGTAGTAGTAGTAGTATTAGTATTGTATTATTATTGTCATTATCATCACAATCATTTATGTTTTACATAATGATTTGTAATTGTTAAGGTTAAAACACAACATCGCCTTAATGTACGACAGTTTGGTTTGCAATACAGACCTGATCACATTTATCAGGTTGTCACACACACACACACACACACACACACACACACACACACACACACACACACAGACAGAGAGAGAGAGAGAGAGAGAGAGAGAGAGAGAGAGAGAGAGAGAGAGAGAGAGAAGTGTATTGATTTCAAACAGTCTTTATCTAAATACATTTTCCCACCAGTCATAAAAAACTAGAGACACACACGTTAAAAGTATTTCTTTTCTTTCTGTAGCATCCAGGTTTGAATCCTTTTTATGGTGACCACCACAAGCCATATCACCGTCTTAGTTTTGTTTGAACCCAGTTATTTACATCCACTTCACACTTATTTCATAGAATCTGTTTGAAGACACTTTTCAGATATTACCTGCTCAAATTTTCTTCTTCAATCTGTGTCTAGCCAGTGCCTTAGTATTCTCCAAAGTTATTGTTAACTTTACACCATCTGCAATCTATATCATAAACCATTCAATAATGGTATTTTCATAGTATCTTTTTCAAATCTACTCATTCTCCATTTGAATACACACACCCAATATCAATGCATCCATGTACATTGCCTGGTTTATAAACCACATATAATATGTACAATCACCTGTCTACTTCAACAATATTTCACAGATACTTTCCTTATTTTTAAGACTCGCCCCCCCCCCCCCCCCCCCCCCCCCCCCCCACCCCCCACCCCTCCCCCTCATCCCAGTTAAATGTATAAATGACAGCCTGATTTCCATGAAGATTAAGCTTTATCATGGAAATAGTCATGAATATTAGCACCTGGGTTAGAACTGTGTGGGTGGGGTGGGGTGGAGAGGGGAGGTTACCTGTAACTGTCAAGAACCTCTAATAACGTATCATCCAGAGCCTTTATCTTGAAAACAGAACTCAAAGTGTGAGCTGAAGTAATCTAAGTATCACATGTACGTTATGTCCATGATCATGATTTTGTATCAGTAATCCATACAACTTGTTTCCACAGGCAAGAACCTCATTTGAGAGCCAAACGGTATTCACTGGAAAGTGTTTATATCATTTTCAGATACTTATTATGTTCCTTTAGTTTCATTAACTTGCATACCATTCCCAAGTGTAGCAACTGTTACTACCAGTCATGATAAAATCTCTAAGAGCTACCCATACATTAGGCACAGTAGTTATTCATGCAGAAGTTCAGATTTCAAGTATTATGTAGTGTACTTGTTTCATCTCCATCCATTTTTCCCCACGTCCTTACCCAGTCACTATCTATTGATTACTAATATCATTTGCATTTTGTAACATATTCTCACTTGTCAGTCAACACGCAAAGCAATGTTTATGTGTTTGACGAGGGTTCAACACATCTCTCTCTCTCTCTCTCTCTCTCTCTCTCTCTCTCTCTCTCTCTCTCTCTCTCTCCAGCGTGTTGAAAATACAACTTCCTGAGCACAAAACCTGATAATCGTAGTACTGCACACAATCATGAAACTTTAATACTTGAAAAAAGAGAGGGGGGGGGGGGGGGGTAAATTAAGAAAAGAAATTGTAACGGAACAGGGTAAATATGCAAGATGTCAAGAGTTCCATCTATCATCACCTGTACAAACTGAAAAATTTGGGAAGGGTCTCCCACAGAGGCAGGCTTGGGGCAGGAGAGGACGGGGGGGAGGGTGGAGATGGGGTCCCCCACAGAGGCAGGCTTGGGGCAGGAGAGGACGGGGAGGGTGGAGATGGGGTCCCCCACAGAGGCAGGCTTGGGGCAGGAGAGGACAGGGAGGGTGGAGATGGGGTCCCCCACAGAGGCAGGCTTGGGGCAGGAGAGGACAGGGAGGGTGGAGATGGGGTCCCCCACAGAGGCAGACTTGGGGCAGGAGAGGACAGGGAGGGTGGAGATGGGGTCCCCCACAGAGGCAGGCTTGGGGCAGGAGAGGACGGGGAGGGTGGAGATGGGGAGAAAAGGGTGGGGGTAGGGGGGAGAGACGGATGGGGCTGGGGGGGGGGGAGAGAGGGGTTGGGGCAGGAGAGGACGGGGAGGGTGGAGATGGGGGGGAGAAAAGGGTGGGGGTAGGGGGGGGGGACGGATGGGGCTGGGGGGATGGGGGGTAGAGAGGGATTGGGGCAGGAGAGGACGGGGAGGCAAGGAGATGGGGAGAAAACGGTGGGGGTAGGGGGGAGACGGATGGCGCTGGGGGTGGGGGGGAGAGGGGTTGTGGTTGGAGGAGGGGTCACATTCTTTGTTAGTTATTGATGCAGAAAATTATGTATCTATAGATTATATTATCAAGAAACAAAGAAAAAGAAGAAACTTTACATTTAATGCAGCCTACCATTTCTTGTTTTCATTTGAAAATCAGGCTTTCGTCAGGACATTTTCTTTTACTAATATTTCATTTTCTACTTTTTGTCAAATGCATTTGAGACTATTAGATTTTATCTACGGAAAGAAGACGTCAGGTAACTTCGTGTTATTTGAACATTGTTTAGTGGCTTAGATGTTGTTGTTATTTTCTTATAATGTTACATAGATCAACAAAAGAAACATTTCAACGTTTGTTATAAGGTTCTTCAAACACAGCTTGAATCTAATTTATCCATTTTAAACAGGTGGGCTTAACAGGACAACTATTGACCACAGTCATCACTAAGCAATTTTTCCACTTACTTCCGTGCTAGCACATTTGGCTTGCCAGTTACTCTAGCACTATCATCACTCGTAAGTAATGTAATATGCTCCATTGTATTTATGCGGCAACCAATGATGGAATCTCACACAGCAGTGTGTAATCCAGCCTGTGTCAACTGGTAGTGCGCACGGGGGTCTTGGTGACCTCGTTACCGCGCGGGATAAAAAGTGCAAAGTTGCGTTAACTGTGCCTGTTTTGCATCAAGCTTGCTGGCGACACAAGATGTAAAATGAAAAATTTTTTTTTTTCCCGTGCAGTGCAAGAGCAGTCTCTCAAGTGAGTTTTATGCCCCTTCTTTTGGCTGTTTAAGCGCGGGGGTTGGTTACTGTCAGCCCTTTTCTCACCATGCCACCACGAAGAAAACTTAGCACCTTTGACAAAACCAGGGCGATTGCGTGGATACAAGATGGCATTGCAAAGGCTGAAGTGGCGCGACGACTTGGTGGTGCATCATTCAGTTATTGTTAGACTGAATCAGCGTTTTAGGGCGACCAACAGCGTTGAAGAGAGGCCACGGTCAGGTCGGCCTAGGCAGACTACTCCCAGAGAAGATCGTTTCATCGAGAGGCAGCCCTATTGCAGCGGGATACCACTTCCACCAGCATCCAAAGGCAGCTTCGTATGGCAAATAACACCATCCTCAGCCGTCAAGCCATACGAAACCGTCTTCACCACTTCGGCCTCAGATCACGTCGCCCAGCTGTTCGACCACGACTGCTAGCAGCCCATAGGCTGGCTCGCCGAGCTTTCTGCCATCGTCATGTGAGATGGAACCAACAACAGTGGTCCCAGGTCCTCTTTTCAGATGAGTCGCGGTTTAGTCTTGAACACAATGACGGCCGAACTAGAGTTTGGAGGCGTGTTGGTGAACGTTACATTGATGCAGCTGTTCGCCAGACCAGGGCCTTTGGGGGAGGATCTGTTATGGTATGGGGTGCCTTCAGCCTCCACCACAAGACACCACTCTACCATATTGATGGAAACCTCACAGGCATCCGCTATCGGGATGAAATCCTGGCGCCTTTCGTTGTTCCGACCATGCAACGGATAGGACCCATGGCAGTCTTCCAAGACGACAATGCTCGGCCACATAGGGCCCGGGTGGCCGAAAACTTCATTGTGCAGGCCGGCATCAACAGGATGATCTTCCCGGCGTATAGTCCCGACCTCAATCCCATCGAGCATATGTGGGATGAGTTGGGGAGACGTGTGAAGGAGAACCATCCACCACCCAGAGACCGCCAGGATCTCTTCCAAATGCTGCAACTGGAATGGCAGAGAATCCCTCAGAGGGTCATCAGAACACTGGTCAACTCGATGAGGAGTCGCTGCGTGGAATGTCTCGCCAATGGCGGTGGCCACACCCACTATTGAAATGATTTTGTGAACTGAACAGATTTTGCGAACTTTGATTTCGACCCATCCTCTGTTTAATTGTCTGTAAATCAACACTGATAAGATGATCCCAAATCTCACAATCATACTGTAGCATTCCCATCCTTGTGTAGTGGATTAACCAGTCAAGTACATATAGTGGATGGATAAACAGTAGCAGCCTGAAAATTCCAGATGCTGAAAGAGGACACACACATCTCATAATCATTTAGTAGTCTGATGTCTGAAACCATTCGTACAAAAATCACACTTTTCACATCTATTTCACAACACCAATGTTTGAAACCATTTTTCAGATATCATCTGCACTTTTTTTTTTTCGTTAACTACTGTCTGTTTTTTTATTATTCATTCACCCATCTATATACTGTATGTACTCTGTTTGTTCGAGTCCTTTAAGGTAACTAACCCCTTCTTTTTAAATTTTGCTACAGTTTCCGCCCTCAGTCACTTTCTTTTGAAACCATCTATATAACTTATCAAATACAGAATTTAATCAACATTTTACCATTTGTGTTCACACAGCACTTTCTTGTCATTAACCAGACATATAAAGTAATTCAAAATACTTCACTAACTAACCAGCTAATTTACATAGTCATACATATTTTACTACGTCTATAGAGTAGGCCAGCTATTTTACTTACTATATTTTACTATAGCCATATACTTAATCTGCTTTGTTAAGCAGTTGAATAGTACATAACGTTCTTTACTTCAATATTTCAGGCACACACCAGTATGATTGTTTTTTTTTTTTTTTCCCTTGTTCTGAGTGTTTGTTTGTTTTTTTTTTTTTCCTTTATACCATGTCTGATTTTACAAACTTTTTTTTTTCAAAAAATCCATCCATATAAAGAAACTTCAGCAATATCTACTATCAATGAAATAAGAAATAAGATACAAGATCATATACATGAGGCACAGGTCACAATCTGAAGTAAACTGACACACTTAAAAAAAAAAAAG
>JADBJO010004990.1:117500-145000 GCA_016801955.1 Conus betulinus
CCTCTCACTCCAGATCAACAGTTCACAGCCAGTTGACAATAAGCCAAAGGAATCAAAACAAACAGAAAACGGAAAGAACATTACAATTTAGTATGTAAGAAAGCAAACAACATCTTAGCTTTCTTGTACAGGAATATCACGACTGTCCCCAAAAGGTTAAGGACGACTGCTTAAAACACTGGTTAGACCAGTACTGGAAGATGGTTGCTCAGTCTGGCATCCTTACAATCTAAAAGACATTGATAACCTCGAAAAGATTCAGAAGAGAGCAGCACGGTTCGTAACAGGGAACCATATCAGAGAGAAAGGGAATACTAGGAAGAACATGAGGAAATTAGAAAGGAAACCCTTAGAAGAGAGAAGAGTTTTTATTAAACTTAATACCTTCTTCAAAGGCAGAGCTAAACTACTTGATATCCCAATGGAACAACTAGTATTGAAATAAAAGTAGCACCAGGAGTGGCGGTCAATCTTGTACCATACCTGCATCAAATATTGGCAGCCATTCACATTCATTTTATCCTAGTTCTGTAAGGCTGTGGAACTCACTGCCGGGTGCCATCAAGATTGCCACAAATGCAGTCTCTTTTAAAAATCAAATTGATACGACAGTCTTGAGATCTGCATATTTTGACTGATTTTTCTATATTTAACTTCCCCAGATATTTTATGGTTACCTAAACCTTAACCTGGCCATTGTTATTAACTTTTTAAATATCATGTGCGACCTCTTGTTGCCAAATTTTGCTCCAGGGGCCAACAGGCTGAGTCGCACTTTCTTTTTTTAACATGCGCGGTGGTGACCTACTCATTTTGAGTGAACCAGTTTTTTAGGAAGAAGAAGAAGAAGAAGAACTTCACAGAGAAGGCTGAGTGAGTGAGTATACACGGCTAGCGCGGGTCACGCGAACTCAGGTCACGGTCAGGGCAAGACACAGCTGCCCGACTCCCACCCATAATTATCTCCGAGTGGCTCGCGCTACTTGTTCCAATGTGGCCACACGCCACAATAAGAATTTTGTGCTAAATCACCAAATGTTATAATCCACGAAAGCATTTTAAGGCCTAGCGTGTGTGATCTACCATTCGATATTAAAACTGATAAATGGTCAAAAGACATCCCCACCCGCAATCATTTCACTTTTTAAAACTTTTTTTTTTAGGGGGGGGGGGGGGGGGGGGGGGGGGGGGGGGGGAAGATCCCACCAATGACATCATTTGCAATCTTCAAGTAGCCTACTTGACCTCCCCTTGGCTGACGTCACAATTCAGGCCTACTTACTCACCCTTGACCCTCTCTTTGCGCCAGCTAGTGTGTCCCCAAAATATTCCCATTCCGTTCATGTTTGATCTGTCTGCTTGGAACCATCTGGCATGTGTTTTGATGGCCATATGAAAGAAAAGAAGGTAAACCCAACTTTCAGATACAGTAAAAATTGTCAGAACAAATCTAACTGTGACTATCTGAATCCTGAAGCAAGGCCTTGCAGCACTGATTTTTGTGCAGCCTGTAGGCCTCTTTAAAAAAAAATCATCCCCATATCTTAACGTTTTACCAGCCTGATCATTATCATTAATATGATTATTAATAATACATTGATATCATTATCATTAGCTATTTATAATTTTTCATCATCAGCAGCAGCAACAAAAATAACATTACTAAACATCCCCTTTTTTCTAATTCAAATTTTGTCACATAATGTGATTTTGCAGCTTCTGACACATTTTCAGAAATGTAGAATGATTGAATTTACACTACAAGCTCAATCCCACTGATCAGGTCGGTCATGAAACCCTGAAGTCACCTTACTCACATTTAGTGGATCAACCATTTATAAACCTGGAAATTGGAACAAACCGGACGTTTCGAAGGGGACAAGCACATCATTCGACTATATTTATCTCATCTCTAAAGGCATCCATTAATCAGTCAAAAATCACATGTTCCACATTTATTGTATAAAATCTGTGTTTGATGCTACTTTTCAGATACTATCTGCACTTTTAGATAAACTAGCTTTGAAATTATCTTTTTTTCTCTGCTCACTCATTCACTTGATAACTTACCAGATGCAAAATTTAATCAATATCATGCCATCCAAGCATGATCATGATGCATTTTTTTTTTTCATTTATAACACATTTAAAGTAATTCTGTAGGATTAATTTAATTCAATTCATTAGTCTAATGTTTCATATAATGAAACAACTTTTGCTGTGTCCGTCCATTTAATTTGGATTGTCAGTAAGTCAAAAAGTGGAAGAGGTTTATTTCAACCATATTTCGAGCACATATTCATTTTAGACCACACAGATCCATCTTAATTTCATAGTTTCTTTCATTTTATTTTGACGATCAGATTTCAATGACAAATGCCAACTTATCAATGGAAGAAGCAGGAGAGTTAAATATGGTTAGCACTGAAAAGTTGGGATCTTTGAATAAGCCGAGGGAAGGTCGAGGAAAAAGTATTCTGGATTGAACTTCGTTTTGTGAGTTTGGGTTTAATTCTCAAGGTGTCCGTTAGTTTTCTACTCTATACCTACCACAGAAATGCACTGATTAAATATATATTTCTGGTATAAACAAGGACTATGGCAGGCTTGTATATTAACAGAAAATCCACATAAAGTATTAAGTACTGCTAGTATTAAAGAATACTTGAACACAACACACATGTGACTGGTTTTAAAACACTTAATGCAGGTGAAGACGAAGAGCAAGAACTAATCCAAGTCACAGCCTACATGTTTCATTAACAGCTCAAATCGACTTAACACTGGATAAATCTCAATTTTTTCTAAATTATCAACCAGTTTCATTGCTACTAGTACCATGATTTTCATTACGTATAGTTTCGATGATCTGGGATTTTGAATACACTTTGATTAAGAACTATAAAAATGAGATGACACAAAAATATGCAATCAGAATTGAATTTAAAAAACTGATTTCTTAATTACAGCTTTAGATGTTTCAACAGACAGATACTTATCACTCCCCCTCTTACCGCCATTGTCTCTAAATGAGTTACCAGCTGTAACATCATCATTATTATGATTATCATTTGTAACATCATCATTACTATTATAATCATCATTATCATTATCAATCACAATTGTTATTATTACTGTAAAACCATCCATAGTATGGGGATTTTGTCGCCTGCTAATGAAACAGAAACATACATACACATAATTACCTGTTATTTTCAGTATCTGGGTTTGCTTCTGTTCACACTGATCATCACAAACCAGATGCCTTAAGTTATTTTTTTATATATCCATCTTTGAAGCCATTTTTGCAGTTCTGATGTGTGTCGTTATGTTGCTGTTGTTGTTCTGTCTTTTAAACTCATAATCAGATATATAGGTTAAATCAATGTTATACCATCCATTCACATACAAGTTATAGTTTCTTATTACCACACTCATCAAGTCTCAAGTTTGTAGAATACCATTCATGTGCTAGCAGTATCACATAATTCTATGAATTTAGGTAAAGTAATTCTATGAATTCACTATGTCCATATATTCAGTCACATGATTATTTCAACCATTTCAAACACATATTTCGTCTCAGACCATACATATCAACCTTGTTTAAAACTAATTCTCCTGGGAGTTTGGTACATAGGGCTAAACAAATTTAAACAATTCAATTTCAATGACAAATGCCAACTTATCATGGAAGCACAGCAATATTAACACCAAGATTAGTACCGGTAAGTTCAAATTTAGTAACCAGTCAAGAATTGGGTGTAGTAAAATAGTTTGTTGAATTTATGTTTGTATTTATGTTTCTAATCTATATCCCACAACCAGACATTATTTGAAATTTAGTAAGTGGTGTGCACTGATTAAGTTCCCCTCCACAAGCCCAGTTGTCTTCATAGGTTTTACTGCTGTATCAATGATTCCACGTGTTCCCCCTACACCCCCTCCATATTTGAATTCTTCAGCATAGGTGATAGCGAAAGACAGTGCTTCTAATTCTATATATATCAACTAACTATGCTCGGGTAAAGTTTTTATCAGGGTGGGTGGGGTTCGAGAGTATTCAACTGACTTCCTTTTTTTCACAGCAGTTTTTTTTAATTACTTCATGGAAATAACAATGAGTTTTTAACATTACTAGGGTTATTGCACTATACAACAGGTTTTATAATCATCACTATTGTTGTCAGTATTATTGTTGCTATTTCTATTACCATTGTCATCATTCTTGTTCTCAGTTAATCAATAGTGAGTAGTCTTTTATCCTAATGTATATATACATATATATTATCTTGTATTATGTTTAGTGAAGACATCAAACTAAAGACGAACAAGTATCATGTAATAGACACCCTCAGGCAAGCAAAAACATAACTATAATGTGCCACGATCCGGTTCATATTATGGCCTTGATCCCATTGGTCAGTTGTCAATTCGTCCATTTAAACATATTTCAGAGTAGTTCATTTGCCAGAGATGAAACCAGTTACAGATTTCCCCCCTTTAGCATCCAGATTCAGAACAATTTACGTTTGCCTTCACAAATCAAATAACCATTATCATTTCATGTTGTAATGAATTATTGGTCAGTACAAACCCTGAATACAGAGTCACAAAACATGAATTTGTTTCAGTTTTTGACAGTCTGGACTCTATTTACATTACCCAGTAATAAAACTTAACTAGACAAACAACTCTAATTCTAGTTTCTTTCTTATGCTTAGCATTCAGTTTCAGACCCATTTATTATTGGTGACCACAAACCACACAATTATATTAAGTGGTTTGAGCTTCAACAATATTTCTTTACCAATCACAAGTGAGAGATTTAACTTAACTTTCCAGTATCTATTTCTGAAGCTATTTTTAAGATATAACATGCAAAAATAGACTTGTGCAACAACCAGTGCATTCACATAAATATTCAATATTGAGTTTGATTTCAGACCATGCGTCTGTATTTACTGATTGTCGCCCTTGTCATTAACCATACCTTACAAGTTGTTTTAAAATATTCACACATGCACTCATTAGCCGAAATATCACGCAATATGAATTCCTTTTCATGCACTCATCACTTGGTTTTGCTGATCTGTCATAAAATTCACAATAACCTATTTATATCTATGGTTTAAACACATGTTTATACTTTTTCTTGACAGACACAAACATCTCATTTTTCTTCTTTTTTTTTTTTTCTTCCATTTTTCACAATCTGGATTATTTTTAATGGATTTCAACATTCTGATAGGCTAACATTTGGTAGACAATTCGGTGGGCTCTTGGAAAACTATTCAGGGTAGACCGTTGTTTGATGAACTTGCATCTATTCAAGGAGTTTTCAAGAAATGTCCATTCTATATGCGACAATCAGGTGTTCTTTAAATGCAAGTTAATGATACTAGATACATGCTATGTAGCATTATCTTCAAATACTGAGAATTGTATTATTCGTGGCTTTCCCAACAGATTTTACAGCTATGTCAGTTCATATTATGCCTGTGATTGACAATGAATCTGACTCGTGAATTTCCACTCACTGTGTGTATTTTCTGTTTTCCCATTTCTCAGACTGTGGCGTATTTACTTACGTCATTTCCATTACATCATGCAAAATTCAGTGAGGTTCACATACTACTTGAGATCTTGCATACTATAGGCACTCATTATTGGAAGAAGCAGTAGTATTAATAGTAGTATCGTATCGCTATTATTATTTTATTATTTCAATTGTTATTATTATCTAATCATCATTTAGAAGTATTTTTTTTTCATTTCTCTATCAATGAGAAATTCACAAAAAACATGACCACACTTCAAACTCTTGTTGAGAGACAGAAACAAAAGGACAAATGTGTCATCAAAAAGTAAAATTAACTACACAAACTAACAATTTTATGATAGCATTTCAGTTTGCTATGATCATCAGTGTAAGTAGTATTAAATTATTATTATTCTTCTTCTTCTTCTTCTTATTATTATTATTATCATTATTACCATTATTATCAGTGCTGTTGTCGTTGTTGTTGTCGTCGTTATCCTTATCAGTAGTAGTACAATCATCATGACATGCAACTTCAATCATACATTATAAATCTTAAGGTTAAAGCAAAGCATTGTTTTAATGCGTAACAAGGAAAACAAGCATACTGCATACAGCAGTACTTAGGAAAAAAAAAAGAAGTAAAAAGACAAATAAGCATACAAAACAGAGAACACTGTATTTCTTATGCAATCATAAAGCAAAACAGACAAGCGTTTTTTGTTTGGTTGGTTGTTTTTTTTTTTGTTTGTTTTTTTTGACAAAAGTTTGTCTTCTTCAGGTGTTACAAACATAAGATATACACAGTGCACTGAACAATACTATCCAGATTGAGGGCAGCGTGAGGATGACAAATTTGTTAAAATCAATATTGCACAACAGGTTTCCATAACGATTTTTTTTTTTTTTTTAATGTAAGGGTACAGAATGCACTCCAGACAGATTCCATAATGAACTTGATCTCATTATCAGGGTATCCAACACATATAATGAAACTGATCTAATAGTATCCATATTTTAGTGAATTCGATTCACCAGTAATGAAACAATAGCACATACGTGTGTTCAGCATTTTCATTCTTAACGTTCAAGTTTGACCCATTTCACGAAAGTCATCAAAAACCACACAGGTCTGCTTAATTATATTTCTTAACCCATGTGCTTTCAAGTCGCTAGTCAGACATATCCATCTGTTTCATAATGCCCGTTTCTGGTAGTAATCCCCATTAAGAACATTATTTCACTGACACATATATAATTTCACTGATTTATGTTTTTAACTCATCACTTACTCCATCTTAATACTGTTTTCAGAATTTGATTTAAAGTGCTATACCACCATCCATTCACATTGTTTTTTTTCCCCACTTTCATGTCCTTCACAATACATCAAAAAGAAGTTGACCGCATCCATGTTAGAACCCATTCATTTTCTAGTTGAATCACACGCACTACTTTCATTAATCTCTATAGTTCACCCTGGTTAGTTAATTATTCAGACAATGCACAATCACACACATTTACTTCAACTACATCGTACACAAATTTAATATCAGACTGCACGCATCTGCCTTACTTTTTCACACACATTCTTCAAAGTTAATGACGACCAGATTAAATTCACTTTAACAATCAGATTACCGTGCCAGGCATATAAACATTGCAGAAAGAGAATAAAAACTAACAGCCAGGATTGTTACTAAAAGCCTGGGATACGGGAAGCGGAATGGGCGGTGGGGTGGGGTAGGGGATCAGTAAAGGAAAGCCGCAGAGAGACCACGTGGGCAGGTGTGTGTGTGTGTGTTGGGTGGTGACAATGGGGTGGGCCGGTCTGTATCCACACAGAACACACGCGTTATGGGACACCAGGTGTCCATCTCCAGTGGATCAGCACACAGTGTCACAGGGCACAGTCTGTGGCGCAGTGAGTTTGGTGCCATCTTCTGCCCTTGATCTTCAGGTCAATTTTAGTTCTCCCACACAGCATTAAGACATTTCTACTGACAGCGATACGTTTTACTTTTCCTGTCAAACAATATTCCTTTTTAGTAGTTGATAGCATTTTGTCATACTTCTCAGTCTTGTATTTTGTTCTGCTGTGCTTTCTTTTTCCCCCCAGTCTTGAATTTAATTACTCCCCCCCCCCCCCTCTCTCTCTCTCTCTCTCTCTCTACCTGTCGGACTGCATGCTGAACATACACATTGCTGACCGCCTGAACGCAATATGTTTATCGCATTTAATAGCGAAATGAACAAGAAAAGGGGACAGATGTATAGCACAGACAGCAAAACAGGTTAGGGGAGGAAGAAACCAATGCTCATTACCGATTTAAGTAACGAGTTTCCCTTTTTACCCTGCACTTTCGGTCATTATCATAAAGACAGAAAAAAAAAACATAATTAAGTGGAAGGCGTAAAACATTACTTAGTTTGGAGGACATTTGATCAAACCTGCGAATACAACACCAGCATAAAATAGCCAGAGAGAGAGAGAGAGAGAGAGCAAGAGAGGGTGAGACAGACAGAGACAGGTAGAGAGATGTGCACACACATGCATGCTTGTCTCACGCCCCACACACACACACACACACACACACACACACACACACACACACGCACACACACGCACACACGCACGCACACACACACATGCAGATGCACAAGCACATACAAGAAAGACATCTTTCAAAACACACACACGCACACATGCGTATGCAAAATACAATGAACACACACACACACACACACACAAACACACACACATACACACACACACTGTCTGTCTGTCTGTCTGTCTGTCTCTCTCTCTCTCTCTCTCTCTCTCTCTCTCTCTCTTTTAATTAAACTGAAAACCATTGGTCTTTCTGGTCATGTACATAACTATATCAAAGCATTTCTGACCAACAGAAGTATAGAAACAAAGGTACAAAATGTTTATTCCAGCAAGAGATATTTACAAATGGGCCTTCCTCAGGGATCGGTCATCGCTCCGCTACTTTTTAATATTCGCATATGCGATCTCCCAAATCGTTTATCTAAAAACTGTTCCTTGGTGCAATATGCTGACAATATTTGCATGTGGAACGGAACTTTAAAGAAGAAAACTTCAGTCAGATCTTTCAATTTCATTATAAAAAATATATATATATATATATATATATATCAGCGTGACCTAGATAATATAGTAATATTCATGTTTGAAAACGGCCTTAGTTTATCGGCAGAAAAAAACGGCCTTAGTTTATCGGCAGCAAAAAAAACCCACATGATGTTATTTAATGCTGGTGGAAGTATTGCAATATTCCTACTTTTAAGGTAGATAACAATGTATTGAATTATGTCACCGAGATAAAAATTTTTAGGAGTAGTAAATATTACCTCTAAATTAACTTGGAACAATCATATTGAACATATTATCAATGAAGCCAGCACATCTCTTAATCTTAAAGTAATCAGTAAACAGAATTGGGGCGCAGATACACAAACTTTAGTACACCTTTCAACATCTCTCGTAAGATCAAAATTATCATACGCATAAGAAGTGTCTCTTCAGGGCACCAAACTATTTACTTAAAAAGTTGCAAAGCATAGACTGCAAGGCATTTAGACTCGCACTAGGTGTCCCATTTCATGCCAGTGTATCAGGAACGTATTACGAAGCCGGAGTTCTGCCCCTTGACGACTATAGAAACTTGGCCTGTGCTAAATTCGCCCTACGTAGCTCAGCTGTTCAGAATTCAAGCAAAGAGATGATTAGCTTTATGATCAGATTCCCATTTCCCGAAGCGAGCTAGATCTATTAAATCTAATACAACTATAATGACATATTCTCAAAATTACTTAAAGACGCTGAGATTGATCCCAAGAATATTGCTAATCGTTTTACTGTATCTCCGATTCCAAATTGGGAATTTCCACACCTCATATTTTGATTATAAATATACTGATCGACAAAAGAATGTTAACAATAATATATTGTCCTCTATTGCGAAATCTCATATCGATAGTAATTATTCACATCACCTTAAAGTTTTCACCGATGGATCACTGTTAAATGAAAAGCTGGAAGTTTTTTGTTATTCCTACCCTTAAAGTTGAAAAATCTTTTCATCTCGGGAAGGGATATACTACCTTGACTGAGCTGGTGGCAATTCTAATGGTTGCTTAAACTTTCTTGTTGATACTCCACTTAGTATCTACAAAACACTTTTCTGTGTGGATTCTAAATCTGTCCAAAAAGGCCTTGAATCTATTGCTGTAAAAATCGAGGTGAGGTGATTTTAGAAATAAAACATCTTGTCAGTATTCTTATATCAGAAGTACAACAGTTGATTTTTGCTGGATCCCGTCTCACTGTGGGATTTCTGGTAATGAGTGGCTGACCGGGCTGCCAGAAAAGGAGCTCGAAAATCCGATGAATCCATAAAAATCAACATTCTTCCGTGTTTCTACGAAGGATATGGTGTGGTGTAAAAAAAAAAAAAAAAAAAAAAAAAAAAAAAAAAAAAAAAGACGTGTTTTAAAAAGGTTATAAAGCCTACAAAACTTGGTTCTTATTAAAACACATCTACCTCACTCCAAATTGCTCTGCTGTGACAAATCACAGTCAGCTACTTTTTCTTCTAGCAATGCAGCTAAAAGTGGAAAGATCAAGCTTACATATCAACTGGCCAACACAAACGTACTTGAAAAAAATAACCGAAAACTTGAATCCCTGTTTTACATGCTAAGCTAAACGCTTTCCGTACAAAATTTCGCAAAAATTTTAATTGCATCTGTGGAGCAGTTGGAAGTTTCACAAACCAGCATCTTCTTTTCCACTGCGCATATTTCACAAATGAAAATCCTGACTGCCTGCGACTTGACGGCACGTGTATTTTCCAGACCTTACCATGTCTTGTTTCTTTTGTAAATTCCCTGATGATTAGTCCAATGGGCTCTTTTTTGTAACACGTGTGTTCCTACGGATATGAGCGCTTAACATTTTGGTTATACCAGATATCCTGTACTCCTTTATGTTTTAATACTTGCTTTGGGCTAATGTTAATTGTAAAGAATTTTAGTATGAATCACTATATATAGCTAACTGCTCGTAATAAATCTTTTATCGGTCCATCAACACACACACACACACACACACACACACACACACACACACACACACACACACTCACGCTACTTCCCTAACTCTGCCTAAAATCACTTTATGTGAATAGACGTTAAATTGAACACACACACACACACACACACACACACACACACACACACACACAGAGACAGAGAGACAGACAGACAGACAGACAGATAGACAGATGTGCAAGCATGTATGTGTACTGAGAGAATTGGTAAGTCTTTTGGTTGTTGTTCATTTGTTTGTATAATCTTAAAATCTCATTTGATTTTGCAAACTGCATTTTCCCCCAACATCCACATTAAGACACTTCAACAATATCTATTACTTATGAAATCAGACACAAGACCACATACACGATACACATGTCACATTCCACATTACAAACAGCAATAATGGACTTTTTTGTTTTTAAAACACCCCCGCCATGTCTATTAAATCCACCAGCTGGATAATAATCATTATCATTACAATTATCTAACCTTAACCTTTATCATCATCATCATCATTATTCATCGAATAATTCTTACTGATAATATAAGTATCTGTTTCTCATTCATGTTTAATAATAAAATTTTTCAAGTTATAACACATTTTCAGTGTAATGCATTATAATTAGATTTTGGTCATGATCAGGTGATGACAAAACTCACAATCACAATAAAGTAATCTCATGCATAGTTAGCAGGTTATCGAGTTATGAAATTGAACAATACAGCCAACTGATTTGATGCTTGAAAGGGACGTGCAAGTCATAAAATCACATTTCCATGATGTCTGATACCATCTACTGACCACTCACACATCATGTGCCACATTTTTCATAAAATATGTCTTTGGAACTATTTTTCAGATATCATCTGCATGTTTTTCCCCTACCTTTTTTTTTTTTTTTTTTTTTTTTACTGATTGCTTCC
This sequence comes from Conus betulinus, assembly GCA_016801955.1. Lineage (NCBI taxonomy): Eukaryota > Metazoa > Mollusca > Gastropoda > Neogastropoda > Conidae > Conus > Conus betulinus. The sequence continues at coordinate 129,091 of JADBJO010004990.1, forward strand.
CCTGATCAAATACAGAATTTAATAAATGTTATACCATTTATTCATATTCATGGTGTACAATACATGTTATTAACCATAAATTAAAGTATATTTATAAAATGCCATACATTAACCAGTTGTTTCATATAATACATAAATTTAGCAAAGTTCATAATTATTCTTTACCTAGTTTATTCATCGGTTAGAGAGTTCCTGAACATACATACATAAACCATATTTCACGAACATACTCATTTTAGACCACATGCATCCACTTTATTTTAAGCACCATTTCTTTTCAATTAATGATAAGCTGTATTGAATTATTTTGCCTCTCGGATTTCAATGAAAAATGTCAACGTATCAATGAAAAAAACGGAGTGCTAGAGTGAGCGCTAACACTGAACAGTTGAATTCAGTAATCAGATGAGGGTAGTTCAAGGAAAACTGTCCTGGGCTGACCATTCTTTAGTGACCTTTGGTTTAATCATATGGATATATCTATAAGTTTTCTGTTCAATATATACCACAAACATGCACTGCTTGAAAATATATTTATTGGTATAAAACACCAACCCAGCTAGACTTGTGTGTAAAAAAGATGATGTGTGTGTGTGTGTGTGTGTGTGTGTGTGTGTGTGTATGTATACATATATATATATATATATATATATATATATATATATTATCAAGTACTGCAAAAAAAAAAAAAAAAAAAAAAAAAAGAAACAGCACACACACACACATAAGAACCGTTAATATATTCAATGCATGCGAAGAGGAAGGGCAAGAAGTAATCAATACTATTGATTATTATTATGTCTCACCATCATTTCATCAAAAACTCAAATCAACTTATCACAGGCAAAACCTCTTTTTCTTTCCAAATGATTAACCAGTTTTTCTATTGTTATATTACAACTATTATTATAATAGTATATAGACACATCAGTAACAGTAAGAACTAGTAAATAGATTTTGATTATAACTATATAGTAACTATAAAATGAGATAACACAAAAAAGTAGTAGTAGTGGTACTTATATACACAATCTTAATGAAATTGAACCTCTGTTTTTCATAATTCAAAGTTTTTGCTGTTTTAATAGACATACTAAATCACTCCGATCCTCCATCCAGCTGCCTGATTATTGTCACTGTATTATATCATTTATTTACACATTTATATACTCGTTTATTGTTTATTTCCATAAATATTTATTATTATCATCATCACCGTTGTTGATGATGATGCTGTTATCAATGACACTTGATGTAATTGTAATCATGCTGACAAAGATCATTTGTAAGGTTAAAACACAATTTTACTCAAATGTACCACAGTCAGATCTGAATGACAGGCTTGATCCCATTGATCTGGTGATCACCACCACTCACACACACACACACACACACACACACACACACACACACACACACACACACATTGCTGGTTTATCATCCACATCATGGGGATTTTTTTGGCCATTAATTTAAACTGAACACGCGGCCACATCACTTGCGTTGGTTTTCGGCATTCATGTTTGGTCCCGTTCATACTGACCATCACAAATCATGTATTCGTAAATATTTTATGTTTCGGCCTGCCTGCTGGCCATCACAAACCATACGTCTCACATACATTTCAGATGTCAGTGGTTTGACACATTCTTTTTTTTTTTTTTTTTTTTAGTAAGGATCAGCACCTTTCTTGTTGATCCATCTTTTAAGCTCATTACTCTCTCATTCTAAAATATGGCTAGATTTATACATTTGAATGATTCATGCCATTTATCCATATTCAATTTATAAAATTCATGTGATGAACCACACATCCATACTCAAGTTGATACGATTTGCGGGTTGTATCATACAGGCATATGAATAATATTGCACAAGGTCCATACACTTCACTATCATATGTTTTGTTTCAATCACTTCAAACGCATTAGTTGTAGACCACACACACACGTCCATCTTATTTTAAACACAAGTGCCTTGGGGAGGACGGTGGACTGGACGAACATATTTTGACAACGTGTTATCTTCTTACCATGGAAGGAACAGGAATGTGAGCACATGGACAGGTACTGGAAAGATGGAATTTAGGAACCAATTGGTCAGGGAAAAATCAGATAGTTGAATTACCTTTTTCAAGGAGATTTTCATAAAGTTTCTATTCTATATCCCACAAGCATGTTTTATTGAACACTTTTAGTGGTGTTCAGAGACTAGTTCACCTGCAAAAGAGGTACATAGGTTCTACTACTGTGTAAAAGATTTTTTTTTAAATACCAGAATTCTGTACTGATGATAGAGACTGGGCTTGTTATTTCAATTAACTATGCAAAGTCAGAGTTTTGTTGTTTTTTTTTTTAATTTGGGGGGGGTGTGGGGGGTGGGGGGGGGGGGGGGGGGGGGGGCAAGGTGGAGTTGGAGGGTGTTTGATTTTTTCCTCTTTTTTTTTCTCTCTTTTCAATCAGTTCGTGTAAAGAGCAAGGAGATTTTTACTTCACAAGAGATGTAGCACTATGTCATAGTGATTACGATTGTTATCATTCAAATTATCATCTCATCATTTTTATCACTATGAATATTATCATCATTATCATTACTATTACCATTGTTATCATTGTTGTTGTTACATACTTATCTATCTGTGAATAATTCATCTTTATGTACATAATGCTAAACAGAACTTTACAACACACATTTTGGTAAGCAAAAACACAGCTTTGCTACAATGTACCAGTCAGGCTTGCATCATGAGTTTGATCCTATTGATCAGTTTGTAAACACACACACACACACACACACACACACACACACACACACACACACACACACGCATGGCATCTATTCAACATCATCCGTATTTCTGAGATTTCATTTGTCAGTAATGACACCAAAGCACAGATTTTACTCCTTAGTCCGAAGTTTGGGCCAGTTTATAATCAATCATGACAAATAACACAACTATACTCAGGTTTCAGGTTTAACCCAGCTATGAACCAGTACATACGTGAAAAAAAGTCACAGAAAATGAATTTGTTTCTTTTTTTCCTGTCTGAACTGAATTTATATAAACAAGCCAATGATAAAACTATTCAATTGTAATTCTTATTTCTTTTCTATTTTATCACTCAAATTCGGACCCATTTACTGTCATCACAAACCAAACAATTATAGAAACTGATTCGATGTTTCACAATATTCATTGACCAGTCACAAATCAAACATTTTATTTGAATTTAGATATCTATTTTTGAGGCGATTTTTTCAGTAATAATCTGAAACGCACAGACTTGCACCAAAACCAGTTGACTTACACTGATGCTTATTGTTACGTCTGATTTCTCACCATACATCCATACTAATTGTATAACATCTAAGTCATCAAACTGAATAGTTATTTTGTGACATCCACGTGTGAAGCCACACATTTGCCACTGGTATCACAATATATTTTTTTTTCATGCACTCTTCAATGGTTTTGTTGATCAGTTATAAAATGCCCTCTAACCTGCCTGCTTCAGCTATGCTTTATACACATGTACACAGTTTTTCAGGCTACACACTAGTTCATTTACAATGAAAAAAAAATACAGCATGTTCATAACAATCTGGATTTTTATCATGGATCTTAGTAATCATGGTTAGATATGAAGAAAAGGATGGAAAAACACTACCAGCAGGTCGGCACCGAAACGAAGGGATTTGGGCATGGCTCTTCAAGGCAGGTCTTTTGGGGAGGGGAACTTGTTTCTATTCAAGGAGTTTGCACGAAGTTTCTGTTCTATATAGCACATTCAAGTATTGTGTAAGTGCTAATCAATGATACTAAATACTTGTTATGCAGAATAGTTATCTCCAGATTTTACGAGTTCTAATTTACGAGATTCCAACTGGTCTTACTATTGCGTCAACAATTTTGATTCTTTTACTAGTTTGATTTATGCCTGCATTCTATGGTAGGTCTGAACTTAAGTATTTTTGCACACTGTGTGTATCTTTTTGTTTCCCCTTTTCCCAATTTGTGGTCTATTTTAGCTGAATAATTTCTATGACATCATGGAAATTTCAAAGAGGTTCATATATTACTGCAGATAGTGCTTACTGTAAGCATCACTATAAGAAGAAGTGGTAGTACTAAGTGTAGTACCAATATTATTGTTCTGTAATTCCCATCGGTATTATTACCTAATAACCTTAGAAATCTTAAATATCTACATATCTTACAAGCAGAATTCATAAAAGAAATAAATAAGTATGAATTATTACAATATGAAATGTGGCCAAACTTCAAGCTCTTGATGTAAGAAGAAAAGAAAGGACAAACAACAGCTACCATGTTTAACATAAAGTCAAACTGACAAACACAAACTTCTAATTCTCCAATGATATTTCAAACAGTTTGCTATACTTATCATTATTAGTAGTATTATCATTATAATGAATGCTTCTTCTTCTTCTTCTTCTTCATCTAGTTATTATCAACATCATCATCATTATTATTATATTTCTTACCATTACCATTATAGGTATAGCTTATATCACCCATCATAAATTTCAAGGTTAAGACAAAGCATACTTTTAATGCACAATAGCAGCAACAATAACAAAAAATCTTTAAGCAGACTGCACACAACCGAACTGAAAAGGAAAAAAAAATCTTTAAAAAAAAACATACAGAACATAGTGAAAGTATTCCTCATTTAATTTACATTGCAAAACAGACAAGCCATTCTTGACAAGTTAATCTTCTTCAGGTGTCACAAACAAGACACAAATAATGCACACACAAAAAGATATCAAATAATGCACTAAAATACTCCCCAGACTGTAGGCAGCATCAGGAAGATATTACTTTGAATAATAATGCACGTCAAATTTCCATAATGGAAAGAATGTTTAAATAAATAATGTCGAACAAACAGGTTTCCATAATAAACTTGATCTCATTATCAAACTATCACTAAACAGTTGATTGAATTTATCTAAATATATCCATATTTCAGTGCATTTGATTCACTAGGAAAGAAACAAAAGCACTTAACCACATTGAATATTCTCAATTTTAGCATTCAAGATTGATTCATTTCATAAAAGCAGTCACAAACCACACAAGCATGTTTTAACTATATCTTTCAGATTTTAAGAGTAATTCTTGGTGAGTCCACCAAAAATGCACACAAACAATTAAGTTACAAGACAAAGCATGACGTGTTGTTTCAACCTCTTAGGTCTTCTTCATGCAAGATAAACAATGTTCAGGACTATGAAATCGAGGAACAAGCTATCACCTTCTTGTATATTTTTCAATCTATATACCTTCCAGTTACAAGTCAGACATCTCCACTTGTTTCATACTATCTCTGTTTGAAGCCATTTTTGGTAATAATCTGTAATAGGAACATTAGTTCATTGACACATATATGTAATTATTTTACTGCTTTGCGTCTTAACTCGTAACCTAACCCACCTTAATACTGTATAAAGAATATGATTACAAGTTTTGTATCAATTATCCGAACTGATTTGTTCTTTTCCATGCCATTTACACTGCATTAAAACTGTGTTAGTAGCATCCATGTTTGAACCCATTCTCCTGTCAGTTGTATTACACACACTACTTTCATTACACCTCTGTAGTTCACCTGATTTGTTCATTTAGCAGACAGCGCACAATCACACATTTACTTTAACTCTATCTTACACAAATTTTATCTCAGACCGCACACATCTACCTTGCTTCAAACACAAAGTCTTCACAGTAAATGATAACTAGATTAAATATAGCAATCAGATTACTACACCAGTCATACTGTCTTCCGTCCTTGATTGTGAATTCCATTTTGGTTATCACCTTTACTTTAAGAATGTCTACTGACCATCAACATTTCAATGTCCAAGCTTATTTGCAGTAAGAAGTTTATAGTATTTTCCCACCCTTTTTGCTTTGTATTTTGTTTTGCTTTTCTTTTTCAATTCACTGTCTTGCGTTCAGTTACCGAGTACAACAGGCAATCTTAACATGATCAAACAATCGCACATATCTTCTCAACAGTTCTTTTTCATAATGAAGTTTACACATCACTTATAATTTAGTTTAGTTTATTCACATATTTTTGTTGTCACGTTAAAAACAATGCTCTCTCTCTTATTAAAATTACACACAACTGACCACCAAAAAAAAACAAAATTTATGGCATTTAATGAAAACATAAGTAAGAAGGGAGACTGACGTGGAGCACAGACAGTAGAATCAAGTATAGAACCTAGAAGTCGATGCTGTTTCTGTTAGTCCATAGTCAAGTATACAAGGGGTTAAGGGTTGGTGGTGTTTTTTTTCACGGAATTATGAATCATTATTCATTCATCACATGAAAAGACAGACATAAAGATTACTGTGTGTGGGGAAAAAAGTGCTGATTTAACATTTCTTCCTATGAAAATTTAGAGTAAAACAATACATGGTTTGGGGAACACATTTCATCTAATCTGAGATTATTTTTAGCATACAGAAAGAGAGTGAGGAAAAAGCGAAGGAAGAGAGAGACAGAACGACCAAAGGACAACCGATGAGAGAGAGAGAGAGAGAGAGAGAGAGAGAGAGAGAGAGAGAGAGATGCATGCGCACATGTCTCGTAAACACACACACACACACACACACACACACACACACATACTACACACAAAACAAGTGTGCATACTCACACACACACACACACACACACACACACACACACACACACACATATTCATATACATCCATACATATTGTGCATACATCACCACACCAACATCCATATACATACATACATACTGCGCATACATCACCCACACCAACATCCATATATATACATACTGCGCATACATCACCACACCAACAGTCTTATGCATACATATGTACTGCGCATACATCACCACACCAACATCCATATACATACATACATACTGCACATACATCCCCACACCAACCTTCGTATACATACATACATCCCCACACCAACATTCATACACATACATACATCCCCACACCAACATTCATATAGAAACATATATACTGCGCATACATCACCATACCAACATTCATATACATACATACATTACCATACCCACATTCATATGTATATATATATATATATATATATATATATATATATGAATTCATATACATATATATATATATATATATGAATTCATACATAAATACACAGACTTAACAAGAAGAGATGTAGAATGTGGGGGAGAAAGGGACACAGGGAGCAGCATGGACAACAGGCTGTCTACATGTTTCATCACCATCATCATTATATGGATGAGATTTTGACAAAAATGAAAGTGGGGGGTTAGGTGGGGGAAAGATGGAGAGACAGATGGAAGGGGGCGGGGAGATATGGTGGGAGAGGGAGAGAGAAAAGGGGGAAAAGAGAAAGGGGGCAGGGGAGGCGGGGGACATGAGGAGGGAGAGAAAAGAGAGTGGGGACAGAGAGGGAGGGAGAAAATTGAAAATGCAGTAACAAAAAATATAAGAGGTAAGAGCGCACACACACACACACACACACACACACACACACACACACACAGCGAGCGAGAGGAAGAGGGAGAGAGAGGAATTTACTAGCGAGCCTATGAACTGATAAGATATTAATAAATCAGAAGCAATGTAGATTCACTTAGCTCTACATTTTCAATGATTTGATTCTAAAATCACTTGTAAGTTTACAACTTTCTATAAATTTCTTTCCACATCAAAGTTAATAAACTTCAAAAATTTTAGAACTTCCAATAATTTGTTTTTAACATCCGAGTAAAAAAAACCTTCTACAACATCAAGCTGGATAAATACAAATTGAGATAACCCCATACATTCTATGTACTAGACATATGACACGATCTGAATTTTCAGTTACATTGACACTCTCTTTTTTACACCTGAAGCGCAGCAACCTTATTTTTTTTTATTAATCAATGTCATTATCATTAACAATAATGAATTCATCAATATTACTGTCATTATCAATTACAATTTTAAAACAAAAGATACTTTCACATGGTAAAACCCAACTTCACTCTAATGTACAACAGGTTTAAAATACAAGCTACATTACACTGATCAAGTTTCATAACATACATTCTCACTGATAACAAATCATCCCTGTTTAGTAGATGCATCAACCAGTAATAAAACTAAAGCACGCAAAACATCATCCATCATCTTTTGTTTTCGGCATCTAAAACAATCGCATGAATGTCACTACGAAAATTAATTTCACTTTGTTAATAATAATGTACACAATCCTAGGTTTACTTCAATCATATTCCAGAGTCATGCTAGTTTTAGACCACACACATCCATCTCACTTTAAACAAAGGCTCTCTTGTGCCATAGATTTGAAGTGTTTCCCTTTTGATCATATCATTATTCTTGTGAATGGCTTATCATTAGGATGTACACTTGCATATTCTACCCTAATATACATATTTAAAAAATCTTTATTATGACTCCATCGAACAGCATGAACAAACGAATCACAAGACAAAACACAACGCGTTTCAACCTCTTATGCCCTTCTTCAGGCAAGATAAACAACACTCAGGAAAATGAAAATGAAGAGCGGGCAATCACTTATCTTTGTCAAATTTGGTGCAAGCTGGGTTTTGCATTAAGAGGTTCATATACTACTGAAGATGTCGCACAATTTAAGTAGTCATTCTCAACATCATTATTGTTATCATTATTTTGTTGGTGTCGGTTGATTTTAAGTGTTGTGGGTTTTTTTCCCTTCCAGCTGCTCCCATTTAGGAGAAATTTTATATCAAGCGTTATGTACTGCAGCATGCTGGAACAAAAATAAATGGATCAAAAACACAACACACATTTGACAAATCTTCAGAAATTATCATCATTGAAGGAGGAAAGGAAGGCTAAACACGATTTAGTCACAACCATCACTTTATATACCATAACAATGCTTTCATATTTCAACCTGGCTATTGGTCGGTACAAACTATGAATTCATAGTCATAAAAAACAAACCTCTTTCACTTGATAACTGTAATTTTCATTTCTTTCTTATTTTCAGCATTCCTGTCTGAACTCATTTACAAATAGTTGGCCATCACAACCAGCACTTATGTTAATATTTTGATGAATGGCACCGTTCATTGGCAACTCGTATGCCACACATCTCACTTAAGTTTCACAGCATCAGTCTTTGTAGCCATTTTTAGGTATTATCTGCACATTAGTTGTAGACATGCATTTTTAACCAATTCACTCACCTTCATATTACGTATCATGTTTGATTTTATACCATCCACTTGTACTGGTTTATATTACCCACGTAATTAACCATGTTTCTTCTTAGAAATTTCGTACCATCCACATTTGAACATCTGCACAACATTTGTAGACTTGTGTTTTAAACACACACATAACTCACCTTAGTATTAAATTTGATTTTTAGTATCAATCCATGTATATTTCATATCACCAATGTCATTAACCATAACTTAACAGTAATATAACATCCACAGGTGAACCAGCTCATTACTCGGTTGAAATTACGTTATAATATATACTTCTTTTCAGGCAAACTTCACAGGTTTTTGTTTCGTTTGTCTTGTTTTAATCATTTTAAACTGCACAGCTACCAGTTTATTTCAATGTCATTTACCAGGGAAGGAAGGAGAAATATTAGCAACAGGTCTGGCACTGAAAAGCTGGGGATCTGCGACATAATTAGTGACATTATTAAATGATGTTGGCCGCCTAACGGAAGAAGAAGGAATCTATTAGCAAAGTTCTTGGAAGACAATCAAGGGCACAGCTTTGTTTTGTGAACTTGGGTTTATGTGAGAAGTTTTCCAGACGTTTATATTCACTATCTCACAACACACATAAATAAATGAATAAATAATTATGTTGACACACTATAAAATGTAGCCAAGCTACATACTCTTCTTTTAAGGGAAAAAGAAAGGATGAATATTGGCTTAAACAACAGCTGCCATGTTTACTAAAAAATCAAATTCACAACATTCACTACTAATTCTATTACAACGTCTCAAACAGTTTGCTATAATTATCATTATGATGATGATGATGATGATGATGATGAAGATGATGATTATGATTATCATGCTTCTTCTTCTTCTCGTCCTCCTCCTCCTCCTTCTTCTTCATCTTCTTCTTCTTCTTCTTCTTCTTGTTATCATCATTATATGTATTTAATCAAATATTATAAATTTTAAGGCTAAAGCAAAACAGTTTTAATACACAATGAAGAAAACTGAAGCAGACTGTGTACAGTCGTCCTGAGAAAGGTAAAAAAAAATTAACACACAAAATGAGACAGTGTTAAGTACTATATCATTCAGTATATGCAATGCAAAACAGACAGACAATGCACAAAACAATACAATATTCCCCAGACTGTAGGCAGCATAAGGATGACAAATTTGGTAAGATAAATAATGTTCAACAGGTTTCCATACTGTAAGAAACAAAATTCACAACAGATAGGTTCCCTTAAAATGAACTTGGTCTCATAACAGGTTATCACACAGCAAACACAATTGAACTGATCTAACAGTACTCATATTTCAGTGCAGCTAAGCACATAACTAAATTAAACAGTTTCATTTTTAAGGTTCAAGTTTGATCCATTTTGTAAAAGCGATCATGAACCACACAGATTTTTTTTTAACCCATGTGCTTTCCAGTGACAAGTCATGTTGTTTCATACTGATTGAAGCCGTTTTTGGTAGCAATCTGCATTAACAACATGATTTCATTGACAGGTACATAATCTTACTGATTTGTGTTCAAATCATCACTTAACCCACCTTAATACTGCACAGAGAAGTTTTATGCTATAAATCGTATTCATTTCTTTACCCTCTAGAGTCCTGAATAATACATCAAAACCAAGTTGGTGGCATCCATGTTTGAATCCATTCTTTTACCAGCTGTTTCACAAACAGTACTTTTCTTATGTCTATAGTTCACCTGATCAGTCAGACAATGCACAATTACCTCACTTTTATCTTACGATGATTTAATTTCACACCACCACACATCTATCTTACTTAAAAACACAAATTCTTCACAGTTTGCAATGACCAGACTAAATTTCAATCAACAATCAGCATTACTATGCCAGGCATAAATACTGTTGTAAAAGAGTACGACTGCGAGAGCCAGGACTGTAACTAAAAGTTTGGGATTTGGGGAATCAGTTGAAGAAAACTGTAGAAACACTGGCGTACAGGTGGTGTGCACAAGCTGAAGACAACAGGTTGGGGGGGGGGGGGGGGGGGGCGAGGGGGACCAATCTGTATACACAAGGAATTCCCATGTCATAGGATGCAAGATGCCCATGTCTTGGCAGTCAGTCAACAGTTCCACAGGTCACAGAGTTTGTGGGTGAATGAGCTTAGTATTGTCTTCTGTCCTGGTCTTTTGTGTCACAGGACACAGAGTTTGTGGTGAAATGTTAGTATTGTCTTCTGTCCCAGTCTTGAATTCTGTTTGCCTTATCCACACACCTTAAGACATTTCTATTGACAGGAAACATATTTTCAAAACTTCTTTTTTTTTTTTCCTTTTTCTTTTAGTTTAAAGCTTTTTCTCATGCTTTTTAAAGATTTGCTCATCATAATTTCATTTTCTAATTCACTGCATTGCATTTAGTTACAAAGCATAGCAGCCAATTTTAACAAAAACATACAATCATGCATATCTTCTCAACAATTCTTATCGATAATGAAAATTAAATATCAATAATAATTTAATTTAGTTCATTCATATTTTTTAGACCATGCTAAAAACAGTGCTCTCTCTCTCTCTCTCTCTCTAATGCTGAAATCACTCACAACTGACCACTAAAATGTGATACAATTCATCGCATTAAATGAAAACCATAAGTAAGAAGGGAGACTGATGTGCAGGACAGAGACCGTAAAACTGGTGAAAGAAGTGACAGATCGTACGCTCTCTTTCTGATATTCCATGTTCTGATACAAAAAGGTTTCATGTTTTGTTCTCCTTTTCTCTTTTAGGTTCCATGTTTTGTTTGTTCTCCTTTTCTCTTTTAATGAATAAGCAACCATCATTTATTGTATGTGAAAACCCAAAAGACATAATCCTGTGGAACGACAGCTGATCTATAAGTTCTTTCCATGGAAATTCAGAGTGAAACAAAAATAGTTTTGAGAAGTCATTTTATCAAATCTGAGACTATGGAATCGCTGATCAGCACTCAGAGAGAGACACAGAGACAGAGAGAGAGACAGAGAGAGAGAGAAAGAGACAGGGTGCACACACATACCATACAAAACACACACACACCACACTACACACACAAACACACAAAAGCATGCACACTTATTCTCTCTTTCTCACACACACTTAACTACACACACACATCTCTCTCTCTCTCTCTCTCTCTCTCTCTCTCTCTCTCTCACACACACACACACACACACACACACACACACACACACACACACACACGTACTACACATACAACATAAAATAAGCATGCACACACACACACACACACACACACACACACACACACACACACACAGAGGAAGGCTTACGGGCGAGCTTATATAAACTGATTTGATATTAGATAAATCAGAAGAGATGTGGATTCATTTTTTTTTACTTTCTTTCTTTGATTTGATTTCAAAACAATTTCTTAAGCTAATAACCTTCAATGATTTGTTTTGAACATCCAAGTTAATAATCTTCAACAATATCTAACAAGCTAAATAAGAAATGAGATAATACACACACAAACTATGCACGGGATATATGACATAATATGAATTTTCAATTACATTGACACTCATTAGTGTCATACCTACAGCATTAAATGTTGCAAACGAGATAATGCAACCCCTTTACCAACCTCACCTGCATGCAACCACTCAAGTCTCTTCATCTTCTGTTTTCATTATTATTGCTATTATCAATATGATTGTCAATAACAGTTCTATCAATATTATTAACAACAATTTTACATACACAAAATAATTTTACAGGTTAAAACACAAGTTCACCCCTATATACTATAATAGTCAAGTTTGAAATGCAGCCTTAATTCCATTTATCAGGTGATCACGTAACACATGATCAAACTAATGTTGTACCATCAATATTTAGCAGATTTTATTTACCAGTAGTGAAACTAAAGCACACAACAGCAGTATTATTTTTTTTTTTCTTTTCAGCATCCACGCACAGTCACACTGCTACTGGCCAGTCTCAAACCATGTTTCCTGTTATTGTGCTATATCCATGTTTGAAGTCATTTCACAGTAAATAGATGAACTTCTTTTTTCAAAGAAATCTGTCTTTCAACTGATAATTCAATAAAAATTCAATCACTGAATCTGCATCTCTATTAATGCTACACAGTTCATCTACATTCATGTCATACAATCCATACCATTAACTACACACTGACAGTAATTTTATTGAATTCCATTTATCAATCACTCATATAAAACTATCACCTAATGTCGCTACTATAATAAACTTCAACTGGTTTGCTAATCAATTATAAAGTGCAGAACCACATGTTTACCTCAGCCATATTTCAAACACATGTTACGTTTGGCCACACACATCCATCTTACTTTAAACTACAAGTTCCAAGCCATTCCCATTTTAATCAGAAAATTTGTATCAAGCATGATGTACTGCAAGCGCACGTAACAAAAGTAAATGAATAAATAAAAACAGCACACAACTAAAAAAATCTTCTAACATAGTATGCATGGAAGAAAGGAAAGCAAAATATTACATCACAACCACTAGTTCATCTCTAACATTAATTTCATGTTTTAACCTGGTTATTGGCTGGTATAAACAATGAATGCAGTCACAAAAACATACATTTGTTTCAGTTTATATTAACTACATCTGAGTTTATATTTGTCAGTGATGGAACAACAGATACATATAACTAATTTTTTTTTTTTTGAGCATTCAGGTTTAGACTTGTTTTAAAATTACCGTCATAACCAGCACAATTATATCAATAAGATAATTTGATGTCAGTACTGTCACAACCAACACAATCATATAAATCTTTACCAGGTAACATTTTGACGACACAGACCCAATTATGCAGTTTGCCCAAGACCCACACATTTTGTAGAGGCTTTTCCTATTGCTAATCCCTATTCAGATCACGTGGGTCTTGTAAGACCCACACCTGACAAAGGGCGGTTCAGCAACTTACTCCGCACCCGATGGCGTGGGTCATGTGCAACCCATTCAAATGTCCTGGGGGAACCATGACTAATTATGCTGATAATTGATTGTGCCCATTCATAAAATTCCTGTGACTGATGGCTGTTAAGATCGTTGAGGAACTCCTAAGATTTTGTGAGCATGGTAAAGGTTACTAAAATAATTTGATGTGATTACTGTCATAACCAGCACAAACATATTTATAAAGTAATTTGATGTTTGACACCATTCACTGGCCTCTCACAATCCACGTCTCACTCTGAATTTACATCATCAGTATTTGCAACTATTTTAGTTGGCATCTGCCCGATAGCCATATATTTGTGGTTTAACCACTTCACTCACCATAATATTACATATTGCATTCAATTCTATACAACTACTTGTACAGGCTTATATTATGCATGTCATTAGCCACACGTCTTCTTAAAATTTCATAGCATCCACATTTGAACCTACTCATCATTCATTTGATGCCATTATATTGGCTACTCACAAGCCACATATTTCACTTTAATTTTGCAGTATTTATCTCTAAAGCCTTTTTTTTTTTAATTATGATCTGCAGAATATTCATAAACTCGCGTAACTGCTCGCCTTAACATTAAATACTGAATTTTATTTTGTCGTATTAGTCCTTAGCTGTTTGCATATCACCCATGTCAATAGCTATAACATCCACACATTACTCTGTTGAAATTACATTACAACATAGACTTCTTTTCATTCACACTTCACTTGTTTTTGTTTTGCTCTCGTTTGTTTTGATCATAAAAAACACATTGCTACCTGCCATAAAAATTCCCAGACTCTGGATTCATAAGTAGAATAGATTATCTGTACTCAGAGTCTAATAAGTTCACACTTACTGAAATATTTCGGCGGCTGGGCCACAACCAGCCTTCATCAGTCAACTGAAGCAACAAAGGGAGCTGCTGGTTGAATGCGTCGTGAGTTTGAGTTCACTGCAGCAGAGTTCACATTAGCAGCAGGTTGTGAGTCCGAGTTCACTAGAGGTAAGACAAAGTTGCAAATACGTTTAACCTTGGACCTGGACTGGGAGATGGGCGAAGCAAAGACAATATCATTTGAAGCTCACAAAGCAAAGTGCATCAGCTGACCAACCTAGACATCCACAGAAAGAATGGGGAGGGATGGAATAGGGAGTTCAATTCCATGTTAGCAGTAAGGATAGCACTGATTATATTAATTTTCAGTAAGATGTTGTTCATTTATTTGATACACACATTTGTAGTCAATTGACATGCAATTTTGAAGACAAAAAAGGGCACTTCCCCTTTTTATCACCTTTTTTATAATCTCTTTCCTATATTTCTTTATTGAATTACATCCATAATTCGCATGTAATCACACAGGCTTTTTTGTAGCTTCCATTTCTTTTTCCTTTGGTACAAAGTTCAATTTGTGTTAAGTTTACAAATTTCATCCCATCCCCTCCCCCTCCCCTTTCCCCATAGCATTTTTTAATCATATCCAAGCACCTTTGACTGGCGTCCACATACACACAAAATTTGGTTTTTAATCTTGATTTTTTGTCTCAAATCGTTTCTGTTTATCTATCTCTTATGAAATGGCAATTCAGTAGTTAATTTTTACATGCGACAAACTCAGCTTGATTTATACGACAAAAAAAAA
>JADBJO010004990.1:150000-177974 GCA_016801955.1 Conus betulinus
TGTTTTCTATTCAACCCTATGTTGGCTTTGTAAGAGGACAACCTCAAATCACAATGAAGCAAATCCTACAACTATATATAAAACATATAATAGATGAGTCAGCAATGTAGCACTGCAGGCAGGTAACACACAACATTCACAAAAATAACACTGATAAAATATCAACAAGATGAGGTTAAGGAAGACGCAGCTATCCATAGGATGAGGATGACCACGACAGACACAGCCAATGAACAAGCGGAAGATGCCCCAGATAAGGTCAGCATCCTTTCACTGACCCTAGCAAGTCTCAACTTCAGTTAAAGTTAGCAAGTGAGTTAAGATGAAAGATGTCAATGGTGCAGTAAGTGACTGGAAGTGGAACACACCGAGCCAGACAAAACCAAGTTCCAAATAAACTTCACTTCCCCCTATACTCTGCTCCGAGGTAAACATTATTTAATCTTTGTTCAGGTAATATATAATCCCACATGCAGTTCATAACTTTCCTTGCTTAAGATATAATCAATGGGGCCACATAGAAAAATGAAACTCACACTACACACACACACACACACACACACACACACACACACTCTGAAATAAAAATCAAAACACATGTTCTACTCATTCTTAGCTTGATGAAAATGATGTGGGTACATAAAAGTCAGACTACTAGCTTTATCGTAATTATTTCTATTCAGAAGATTCAAAACCTGAATCCAGCACAATCGGCAAAGTTTTTCAGAATTTACATTTTCACTTTACATGGAATTAAGAGCAGGAAAATGGAATAAAAAGTTGATAAGCATTTAAAAGTGAAGAAAACAGACAATGTTTAAAACATTGATGCCCATTTAAATGTGAATAAAACAATGTTTAAAAAGTTGACACACGTTTTAAAAGTGAAGAAAGAAAACAGACAATATTTAAAACATTGATACTCATTTAAATGTGAATAAAACAGACAATGTTTAGAAAGCTGACAAGCATTTAAATGTAAATAAAATAGACAATGTTTAAAAAGTTGACACGCATTTAAATGTGAATAAAACAGACAATGTTTAACAAGTTGACACGCATTTAAATGTGAATAAAACAATGTTCAAAATGTTGAAACAAATTTCAATGTGAATAAAACAATGTTTAAAAAGTTGACACCCATTTAAATGTGAAGAAAACAATGTTTAAAAAGTTGATAGGCATTCAAATGTAAATAAAACGGACAATGTTTAAAAAGTTGACACCCATTTAAATGTGAAGAAAACAATGTTTAAAAAAGTTGATACGCATTTAAAAGTGAAAAAAACAGACAATGTTTAAACAGTTGACACGCATTTAAATGTGAATAAAACAATGTTTAAACAGTTGACACGCATTTAAATGTGAATAAAACAATGTTTAAAAAGTTGACACGCATTTAAATGTAAATAAAACAATGTTTAAAAAGTTGACAGCCATTTAAATGTGAAAAAAACAGACAATGTTTAAAATGTTGACACATATTTAAATGTGAATAAAACAATGTTTAAAAACTTGACACGCATTTAAATGTGAATAAAACAAACATTAAAAAGCTGACGCACATTTGAATATGAATAAAACAGGCAATGTTTAAAAAGTTGACACGCATTTAAATGTGAATAGCATGATGTTTAAAAAGTTGACATGCATTCAAATGTGAACAAAACAGACAATGTTAAAAAGTTGTCACGTGTTTAAATGTGAATTCAACAGACAATGTTTAAAAAGTTGACACGCATTCAAATGTGAACAAAACAGACAACAATTTTAAAAAGTTGACGCATTTAAATGTGCATTAAACAGACAATGCTTACTTTCAAAATGACAGGCAGAGTCAAAGCATGAAGTATTAGAAAGTTTGAAAGGGTGGCGCATTCTCTTCAAGTTGTACTGTCTTTTTTGCATTAACAAATGACAGGGACAGTTTTTTTTCTATAAAACAATGCATTTAAAAAGCTTAAAACAATGTTTAAAAAGTTGGCCATTTAAATGTGAATAAAACAGACAATGTTTAAAATACCAACAATATTTTAAATGTGAATAAAACAATGTTTAAAAACTTGACACGCATTTAAATGTGAATAAAACAACATTTAAAAAAGCTGACGCACATTTTGTTTGAATATGAATAAAACAGGCAATGTTTAAAAAGTTGACACGCATTTAAATGTGAATAGCATGATGTTTAAAAAGTTGACATGCATTCAAAGGTGTTTTAAAAGTCTTCTGTTTAAAAGTTGACACGCATTCAAATGTGAACAAAACAGACAATCTTTAAAAAGTGAAGCATTTAAATGTGCATTAACAGACAATGCTTACTTTTTTCTTTGACAGGCAGAAGAAAGCATGAAGTATTAGGAAAGGGGCGCATTCTCTTCAAGTTGTACTGTCTTTTTTGTAACAACAAACTGGAAAGGCTTGCTAGTGAGGTGTTAAAGTCAGCTGTAGGGGCATTCTTTGCTCATCAGAAGAAAGTTAACTTAGTCCTGAGAAGTTTGTACCAACAATGAAGAAACTGGAAGTTTGTACCAACTATGAAGAAACAGGAAGTTTGTACCAACTATGAAGAAACAGGAAGTTTGTACCAACTATGAAGAAACAGGAAGTTTGTACCAACTATGAAGAAACAGGGAGTTTGTACCAACTATGAAGAAACAGGGAGTTTGTACCAACTATGAAGAAACAAGAAGTTTGTACCAACTATGAGGAACAGGAAGTTTGTACCAACTATGAAGAAACAGGAAGTTTTGTACCAACTATGAAGGAAACAGGGAGTTTGTACCAACTATGAAGGAACAAGAAGTTTGTACCAACTATGAAGGAACAGGAAGTTTGTACCAACTATGAAGAAACAGGAAGTTTGTACCAACTATGAAGGAAACAGGGAGTTTGTACCAACTATGAAGAAACAAGAAGTTTGTACCAACTATTAAGGAACAGGGAGTTTGTACCAACTATGAAGAAACAGGGAGTTTGTACCAACTATGAAGAAACAGGGAGTTTGTACCAACTATGAAGAAACAGGGAGTTTGTACCAACTATGAAGAAACAGGGAGTTTGTACCAACTATGAAGAAACAGGAAGTTTGTACCAACTATGAAGGAAACAGGGAGTTTGTACCAACTATGAAGAAACAGGAAGTTTGTACCAACTATGAAGGAAAAACAGGGAGTTTGTACCAACTATGAAGAAACAAGAAGTTTGTACCAACTATGAAGGAACAGGGAGTTTGTACCAACTATGAAGAAACAGGAAGTTTGTACCAACTATGAAGGAAACAGGGAGTTTGTACCAACTATGAAGAAACAGGAAGTTTGTACCAACTATGAAGGAAACAGGGAGTTTTGTACCAACTATGAAGAAACAGGAAGTTTGTACCAACTATGAAGGAAACAGGGAGTTTGTACCAACTATGAAGAAACAAGAAGTTTGTACCAACTATGAAGGAACAGGGAAAGGAAAGCACACTGACAGAGGAGGATATATGTACATCTGGAAAAGCTTATGGGTGGACCACGACTAACACACCAAGTAAAATCCCAAAAGCAAAGAGTACTTGCACCAATCAACAAGACACAACCATGGCCTAATTCCCTTATCATATTTGAATACATCTACGAATTGCCACACCATGAAGTAGCAAGAACACGAAGGAAAGGAAACAAATAGACAGAACACACACACACACACACACACACACACACACACAAGTAAAATCTTGGTCCAGTTAATGATGCCATCAGATCAGATGACCATCACATTAGCAAATATAACTATTAATAAAGTTAACAGTCTGCAAGGCCAGGGTTTAAGGGGGACATGGAAATGCAACACCTTGACAGGGAAAGGTAGAGATGACTGAATGATTAAAAGGCCAAGTTGTTGTGCAACAGAATATGAACGGCTTTATCTTATCAAACACTTTACAAGGTAAAAGATGGGTACATTCTTCAGCATATCTCCACATCTTGCTACATGTATGTGGTACATGTTATTGCTTGCCGGGTGTGAACTTGTTGCTGTTTTCTTCCTCTTTCATCCCTATCCTTTTCTTCTTTTTTACTTTTCTTTCCTTCTTCATTGTCTATGTGAGATTCCTTCACATCTCATTTTCCCTCTGAACGTTCATCCTCTTTTCCTTTTAACCCCTCTTTTTCAATGTTGATGTCTCCAACCTCCTCTTTTTAAACCAAAACCATTGTAGGTCCTGACAACTAACAGAAAAAGCAGAGCACTAGTTTGTGGTAGGTCAACAAAGCAGGTAAATTGCTGCAAACAGCAGTATGTTGTGGCCGACTAGTGTGAGTATGTCCCTTTTCAATGGAAGGGACACAGAGACGAGAGAGAGGAACATTAGAGGACGCTTTAATGTGGACAGGAATAGACAACACAGGTCCTCTGTCTAAAGAAAAGTTTTGTTTCTTTTTTTTTAATCATGACATGTCATTCGGCAATCTTCAAGTTTCAAAACTAATTTTTCTTTCGAGTTATAACTATGGCAGACTTTGAAATCTCTCCTTACGTACTATTTTAGAATCTTTGGCAAACATCTTTGAAATGATATACATCAATGCTGGATGTCTTTCTAACAACTGGACATGACAGACTTAAAACTAGTGTAAAAATTAATGTGAATGGATTATCAATGTTTTGCCTGCACACAATTGTGCGTGCACAATTGATGCGTATTTTCCATAAGTTCTTTTCAAACTGTAGACACATCATTCTAAATCCTTTTTCATTTGTACATACTAAATCTGATAAAAATCCATAATCTCTCCTTCAATCCAACTTTTTCTCAGAACTTCTAAACAAAATGTGCTGATGAAAATTGCACCTAAGATTCTCTATAGCAATTAAAAACAATACCAAGGGGGAAAAGGTGAGACACAATACAGAAGTTACACAAACAGGTCAAAAGAACAGACAAAGTTAAACAAAAACGGGTGACAACATCAGTCATCACTGGCTGCAGGTAACAAGGAAGAGTCGGTCAACACAAGACACAAGTGACAACACTCAATGAACACAGGATGCAGGTGATAAACACTCAATGAACACAGGATGCAGGTGACAAAAACAGCCAATGAACACAGGATGCATGTGATAAACAGCCAATGAACACAGTAGACAGGTGACAAAAACAGCCAACGAACACAGTAGACAGGTGACGAAAACAGCCAATGAACACAGTATACAGGTGACAAAAAAAAAGCCAATGAACACTGTAGGCAGGTGACAAAAACAGCCAATGAACACTGTAGGCAGGTGACAAAAACAGCCAATGAACACAGTAGACAGGTGACAAAAACGGCAAATGAACACAGTAGACAGGTGACAAAAACAGCCAATGAACACAGTAGACAGGTGACAAAAACAGCCAATGAACACAGTAGACAGGTGACAAAAACAGCCAATGAACACTGTATACAAGTGACAAAAACAGCCAATAAACACAATATACAAGTGACAAAAAGAGTCGATTAGCACAGGATGCAAGTGACAACGGTCAACACAGGACACGGATAACAAAAAAATTGTCAATGAACACAGGACACAGGCGACAACACTCAGTGAACACAAGGACACAGGTGACAACAGTCAATGAACACAGGACACAGGTGACAACAGTCAATGAACACAGGACACAGGTGACAACGCTCAATGAACACAGGACACAGGTGACAACAGTCAATGAACACAGAAGACAGGCGACAACAGTCAATGAACACAGGACACAGGTGACAACAGTCAATGAACACAGGACACAGGTGACAATGCTCAATGAACACAGGACACAGGTGACAACAGTCAATGAACACAGGACACAGGTGTGACAACGCTCAATGAACACAGGACACAGTGACAACAGTCAATGAACACAGAAGACAGGCGACAACAGTCAATGAACACAGAAGACAGGTGACAACAGTCAATGAACACAGGACACAGGTGACAACACTCAATGAACACAGGACACAGGTGACAACACTCAATGAACACAGGACACAGGTGACAACGCTCAATGAACACAGGACACAGGCGACAACAGTCAATGAACACAGAAGACAGGTGACAGAAAACAGATGACAACAGTCAATGAACACGGAAGACAGGTGACAACAGTCAATGAACACAGAAGACAGGTGACAAGTAGATGAACACTAGACACAGGTGACAACAGTCAATGAACACTAGACACAGGTGACAACAGTCCATGAACACAGAAGACAGGTGACAGAAAACAGATGACATCAGTCAATGAACACGGAAGACAGGTGACAACAGTCAATAAACACAGAAGACAGGTGACAAGTAGATGAACACTAGACACAGGTGACAACAGTCAATGAACACTAGACACAGGTGACAACAGTCCATGAACACAGGACACAGGTGACAACAGTCAATGTTCACAGGTGACAACAGTTAATGAACACAGGACACAGGTGACAACAGTCAATGAACACAGGACACAGGTGACAACAGTCAATGAACACAGGGCATAGGTGACAACAGTCAATGAACACAGAAGACAGGTGACAAGCAGATGAACAAAAGACACACGTGACAAGTCAATGAACACAGAAGACAGGTGACAAGCAGATGAACAAAAGACACACGTGACAAGTCAATGAACACAGAAGACAGGAGACAAGCAGATGAACAAAAAAACACACGTGACAAGTCAATGAACACAGAAGACAGGAGACAAGCAGATGAACAAAAGACACATGTGACAAGTCAATGAACACAGAAGACAGGTGACAAGTCAATGAACACAGAAGACAGGTGACAAGTCAATGAAACACAGAAGACTAGTGACAACAAGTCCATGAACACAGGGCGCAGGTCACAATAACAGTGAATCAATACAGGATGCAGGTGCCTACAGCAGTCATTCAACACTGTCCGCAAGTGACTGCAACTCTCAATGAAAACAAAGGACAGAGGTCACAACAACAGTCAGTCAACACTGGATGCAGGTAACAATAACAATCAACACTAGACGCAGGTGACTACAGCAGTCGGTCAACACAGTACACAGGTAACAATAACAATCACACTAGACGCAGGTGACTACAGCAGTCGGTCAACACAGTACGCAGGTAACAATAACAATCAACACTAGACGCAGGTGACTACAGCAGACAGTCAACACAGTACGCAGGTAACAGTAATAATTAACACTAGACGCAGGTGACTACAACAGTCAGTCAGTCAACACAGTACGCAGGTAGCGGTAATAATCAACACTAGACGCAGGTGACAACAACAGTCAGTCAACACATGACACAGGTGACAGCAACAGCCAGTTAACACATGACACAGATGACAGCAACAGTCAGTCAACACATGATCAGATGACAACAACAGTCAGTCAACACATGACACAGGTGACAACAACAGTCAGTCAACACATGACACAGGTGACAGCAACAGCCAGTTAACACATGACACAGATGACAGCAACAGTCAGTCAACACATGACTCAGATGACAACAGTCAGTCAACACATGACACAGGTGACAACAACAACAGTCAGTCAACACATGACACAGATGACAACAACAGTCAGTCAACACATGACACAGGTGACAATGACAGTCAGTTAACACATGGCACAGGTGACAACAGTCAGTCAACACACATGACACAGATGACAACAACAACAGTCAGTCACCACATGACACAGATGACAACAACAGTCAGTCAACACATGACACAGGTGTGACAACAATAGTCAGTCAACACATGTCACAGGTGACAACAACAGTCAGTCAACACGACACAGGTGACAACAACAGTCAGTCAACACATGACACAGATGACAACAATAGTCAGCCAATACAGAAGCAGTCAACTGGACTACACAACAACTCAGGTCTTAAGACTAGACAAGTCAAGGCTTTGGGATTCAGAGGATTCAGAACAGGCAGGCGATCAACTCCACAGAACAGGTGACACCGAGGTATTGGCAGGATCAGACGAGAGGTTGTCAACTCCATGGGCAGCAGACAGGCAGGATAAAAAAAAAAAAAAAACATGGGCAGCAGACAGGCTGGATAAAAAAAAAAAAAAACATGGGCAGAAGACAGGCAGGATTTTTAAAAAAAACTATGGGCAGAAGACAGGCAGGTTTAAAAAAAAAAAAAAAAAAATGGGCAGAAGACAGGCAGGTTAAAAAAAAAAAAAAAACTATGGGCAGAAGACAGGCAGGATTTAAAAAAAAAAAAAAAAAAAACATGGGCAGAAGACAGGCAGGATAAAAAAAAAAAAAAAAAACGGGCAGAAGACAGGCAGGATTTTAAAAAAAAAAAAAAAAAACTATGGGCAGAAGACAGGCTGGATTAAAAAAAAAAAAACATGGGCAGAAGAAGGCAGGCAGGATTAAAAAAAAAAAAACTATGGGCAGAAGACAGGCAAGATTAAAAAAAAAAAAAAACTATGGGCAGAAGACAGGCAGGATTAAAAAAAAAAAAAATGGGCAGAAGACAGCAGGAAAAAAAAAAAAAAAAAACCACGGGCAGAAGACAGGCCGAATTAGAAAACATGGGAGGATTTCCCAATCTGGAAAATTCTTGTGAAAAATTCCCTTACCTACCTTCACTGTAACCATACCTATTTTGCAATCACACCTTTATGGAAATACATAATCTGCAATTAAGATTCAGCATGAAACTCTATGTGTGTGTGTGTGTGTGTGTGTGTGTGTGTGTTAACTCGGATTCAGCATCAAACTCTGTGTGTGTGTGTGTGTGTGTGTGTGTGTGTGTGTGTGTGTGTGTGTGAGTCAGTGTGTCTCGATGTGTCTGTGCATGTGTAGCATGTGTACATGTGTGGTAAGAGAGAGAGAGAGAGAGAGAGAGCGCATTTGTGAGTTTGCGTGCACGCGCGCGTGTGCATGTGTATCAGCATGTGCATGTGTGGCGAGTGTGCAAGTGAGCACATGTTTCTGCATGTGATTTTTCTTTTTCAGCCTATCTATTCAACATGAATCAAAAGGAACCCAAAGAAAACTGTGATCACACTGATGCATCCTCAAGCTCACTCATAAAATCATCAATCACAATCAAAACACAGCCATCATCTGGGAACCTTTCTGACAACACTCAAACCGTTTCAACCAATCCAGGGACACGGTGGGCCAATGGAAACGTGGGAATGTGGAGAGGACCCGGACGGAACCAGGATGTCTCCATGGGCGTGACCAAGCAGAAGAAAGGTGGATGAAGGGAGTGGTGAAGCACGGGCTTGTTGTTTGAACAGTGCAGACAAGGTAGAAAACGTGAAGTGTCTAACAGGCCAGTAAAACACACCTGAAACAACGTCACAATGCATCCCTTCCCCAGCCCTTCAAATCACAGCACATGACAGAATTCCCCCTGTATCATGAATGCATTAGCAAAAATAATCATTTTGCATTAACCTGCTGAAAAATTTCTTATGCTTTTTTTCCCCGTTTATGTCGATGCAGATTTTCTATGTAAACATGAAAACAAAAAATCTCACAATCAATTTTCAGCACCATAGTCATGTAATTCTGGCCGCTACAACAGTGCAGACAAATTCACCAGTTCAAATCAAGAGGCAGCGTCACCAGAACTCTACTCTAACCAAGTAAAACCAGTCAGGGGGGAGAAACAGA
Organism: Conus betulinus; assembly: GCA_016801955.1. Taxonomy (NCBI): domain Eukaryota; kingdom Metazoa; phylum Mollusca; class Gastropoda; order Neogastropoda; family Conidae; genus Conus; species Conus betulinus. Next base: position 159,653 of record JADBJO010004990.1, read on the forward strand.
TGGAGACACATCTTGGCTGCAGACTGAGAATACACACTGTACTGATGACATGGTTTAGCACAGCCTATCCTGCACAGCATAGCAAGGACACAAACAACACTCCCCAAACCCTTTCCATGTGTAAGTAGTACAACCATCCTTTCACGCTTCTGAACTACCGACAATTATTGACTTTCATGCCTTCGACATTCTAGAGTTCTTGCAGATCCCGATTCCTCTATTTAGACATTGCACAGTTATTTCGCAATTTCATTTTTCTGTTATTTAATAGTTCTTTCTGGCATTCACATCTCTTTGATTCACCAATTCCTTTCATTCTTTCAGCATGATGTCTAAGCTACTGAGGGTAGATTAAGAAAGTAAATCAAAATGTGTTCAATGACCATTGGAAGTAACTTGTGTAATATACCTTCAGTCACTGAATTTGAAAAAAAAAAAAAAAAAAAAAAAAAAAAAAAGGTATACCAAACCCTCTGATCTCTCCCGACATCAGAATCATCCCAGGGATTGTCAGAAGTAGAGACAGGGTGATAGGAAGGGTACAAAATCAGACACTGAAAGCTGATGATGTATTCACGGTGCTTTGGGCGATGCAGATCTTTCTAAACTGGTTGTAGACAGGCAGGGGTGCTCGGGCTCAAAAAGCCACAGGAGCTCCCTGTAAAATAACTGCGAAAAACCCTATTCCCCTCCAACTTGTTTTCACAACTATTCATAGACCAGCATGCACACTAGTTTTTTCTCCAATCAGTGTATCAAATTGCTTCAACATCTAAACCCATCAATTTATGTCATAGAAACGCTGAAGGAATCGTTTTCTATGTTCTACAGTCAAATTTCGATAACTGAATATTCAAGTCATCAATCAAAACTTAAACAAGTTTAATTCAGCAATTCGCAAACTCTTGGCAATATTTGTATGAGCTTGTTCTTACTCCTCTAAATCCATTTCTACATTTTGATCGCATTAACCAAAATCAAGCAAAAAAATAATCTATTCAAAAGCAAGTTTACACATACATACCTAATATATCAATTCAAAAGCAAGTTCACGCATACATACCTAATACCACCTGTTGGGGGTAGAACCACAAGATCAGCAAGCTCTTCCAAGTGCACAGATACCATTCTTGCAGCATCAGAATCTGAGGCAGCAGGAGTGTGCGGTTCTGTGTTCTTCTGTCTGCAGGTGATTTTCCGCAGCCAGTAACAGTAGCATTTGGGAGATGTTTTAATGTTCTCTGCCAACTATAAGCCCACTGACCACTCTGCTAGTGAGCTCCCTTTTCCTCGGCAGGTACAAACAAATCTTTCATTTTCGCTCATCATGTTCAATTCTTTACAGACTTGCTCATTTATTTTCTTTTACTATGACAAAAAACTTTCGTTTTCTCTCATCATATTCAGTTCTTTATAGACTCGCCACATTCCATCTTTCATTCTCGTATTTTCTGGACATACAGGGAGGGAGGGATGAAGGCAGATGGGAGAAAGAGAGAAGAGAGAGGAGAGGAACAGACAAACAGGCAGACGGGGAAATGCACACACACACAACACACTCACTAACATGCGCACACAAAGCTGGATAGAAAAAAAAAGGGGTGCCAGTGAGATAATCCCATCTATACAGCCACTTTCACTGGGATGCGTTGAATTTTACAGGGTTGTGTGTGTGTGTGTGCGAGTGTGTGTGTGTGTGTGCACGCGCGCGCGCGCGCGTTTGTGTGTCTGTGCGTGTGTGTGTGTGTGTGGTGTGCATGCAAGCATGTGTGTATGCAAGGTCTTTGTCCTTGTGTGTATTTGACTATGTGTGTATAGATACATGTTGCATGCATGCCAGCTTGTGCGCACGTCCGTGTGTGTGTGTGTGTGTGTGTGTGTGTGTGTGTGTGTGTGTGTGTGTGTGTGTATGTGGGGTGTGTGTCTATATATGGAAAGAGAGTAAATAGGAGGGCGAGAGACCGAGGGAGTGAGAGAAATAATTGAAAACAAAAACGGTGTGGAGGGAGGAAGGGGGATGGGGGAGGAACCCTACACAGTTGATGCCGCTTGTAATGAATCGCCAGGGATATTAAACATAGCTTAGCTATATTCCGCTTTCATCACAACTGATGCAGTTAGAACAAATTTCTATCTGGTTGCTTCGTTATAACCGGTGTGACGCGTTTCTCTCTTTTCTCTCTCCCTCTCTCTCACCCACCTACACACACACATGGACACACACACACGCGCGCACACACGCACGCACGCACACACACACACACACACACACACACACACACACACTCACACACACGTGCGCACCCGCTAACATGGGCAGTAAGTAAGCACATTTCCTAGGCTGTTGCATACTTTTCAAAAAATCATCTTCATAGATAGAAACATGTCCAAACTATGGTTTTGAATTAATGTGAACAGATCACATAGGCCTATGTTGCCATTTGACGACTTTGAAACTGATGATAAGTGACACAGGTGGACATAATTCACTGTATTATTCTGAAGACTTCAGTAGAATAGTCAGTCAAAAGAAATTGTACAGCCTCACAACTTGAAGGTGGAAGGGGTAAAGGGGGGGGGATTCTGCACTATTCGCTTATTGTTTCACACTGTTTGGTCACTGGAGTATGCACTGGTATAGAAGTTCTTTATCATTAGCAGTTCACTCATGTACAGTTAATGGGACGACAGTTATGTCTGATATATGAACGTTCACATTCTGTGAAACAAAAAAGGATGACTGTTGCCACACAGGATGAAGAAAAAAAATCCCTAAAATTTTCACTTTCTGTAAAACAACAGGAAAGGATGATTGTCTCCACAGCTAGACTAAACAAAAAAAAAAAAAAAAAAAAAAAGATCAAATCCCTAACATTCCCACATTCTGTACATAAAAGAAAACGATGATTGTTGCCACAGCTGAATGAAAAAAAAAAGAAGTTCACCAAATCGTCATATTCTGTGAAACAACAGATGTGGACGATTGCTGCCACACTGGACAGAAAAAAAACATCCCTCAAATGTCACATTCTTTGACACAACAGGTAAGGCTGATTGTTACTAGTAACAGCTGGACAAGAAAAGAACAAAGAACAGGAAAGGTTGATTGTTACTACAGCTGGACAAGAAAAGAACAACTCAACCATGAAAAGTGAAGAGAAAGCTCTCAAAAGGATGATTTTTCTTTTATCCTCATAACACAGCAGTCCACAGGTTACATGAAGGCACCCAAGTACATGTACGTGCAGCAGTTTGCCAAAGTTCCCGTTTTGATTCTCTCCGATAGGTACTTCAAAATGAGTTCTATGGTGCTGTGGTATCCTCACACTTCCAAAATATTGACTTCTGCACTTCTCTTTGGAAGTCGGGATGGTTGCCAGTGATGATGGCGCAATTTCATGTGTTATTTCCATTTAGAGCAGCACACAGAGGGCTCTACATTTATTTACTTTTTGTACACTCCTCCGTATCTCAAGAATAGCAAGCAACCTATGAAGCAATATACACTCTAGCGAACCAACCAACCGAACACATCAGTAACCGCTTCCTTACATCCGGCTTGAACTCTTTGCAGGGCTAACATATGATTCACTATAAAGCAGCAGCTTTGTTATATCCCATTGCCCACTGGGGACACTGAAACCATATCGTTATAAGCTGCATTCCGTTACTCCCTACTTCGTTACATCCAACATTTAAAGAACAATTTTGCAGGGACCAACCTTTTTGCTTCGTTATATCCAGCGCTCATCACATCCGACTTCATTATAAGCGGCTTCAACAGGACACACACACACACACATACACAGATGGAGGAGACAGGGCTGTGGAAATGGTTGAAAGTGCAGCAAGTGTGTGGTGCTTCAGCATGTGTGAAAGTGCATGCAAGTTTTGTAAACCTGTGCATGTGTGTATGCGATTTGTTGAGCAGTGCATGTTTGTATGCGCAAGTGTGTGCACATGTGTGCACGCACATGCATTTGCATTATGTCTGTGTGTGCGTGTATGCATGCATTTGTGTCTGCATGCGTGTTCCTGTTTTTGTGTGCGAAATTCTGAGCGTGTTTCAGTCTGGTAACCACAGAAAAAAACAGAGGGCATACAAACATTCACATTTACATACAGACACACATGCACACACAAATACAGAGGTAAGAATGTACACATTGGGGAGAGAGAGAGAGAGAGGAGAGATGGGCATCGGTGAAAGGGGGGGGGAGAAGAGGAAGAAGGAAGAAGGGAGAGGGGAGGGGGTACAGATTACACACTAGCTGCGCATGCCTACACACATGAAGATACAAAGTTGAGAGCTGGCAAGTGGAGTGAGAGAGACTGGCGTAGGGGGATGGGGGGCAAGAGGGAGGAGAAAAGAGGGAGAACGGGAAGGTAAGGGCTTGGTGCTTAAACGCCAGCTGTCCTTGTTGCAAAAATATTTGCATTCATCCGATTTTCAAGCTCACTACGACAACAATTTTTTTTTCTTTTTTTTTTATCCACAAAAGTGCTTAGGACATTTATCAATACCATCCGTCCAGCCGTGTGATACAGAAGGTATGGAATGAAGTTTTCAATCAAGCTGTTTCATCATTTGACTGGCTGTGCCGCATCAGCGCTGTACTGTAACTGCCCTAGAGCGCGAGTTGCGAGTCTTTCAAAAGGATTTTTTTCATGAATACAGTCACATCATCAGTAGTTAGTATTGCTGAGAAGTGACAGGAAGAGATGGTGTGTTGCTAACAATATGAATGAAATGTTGCAAGGGAGACCATTCCAATGAATTCATGTATAATATCAACATCCCATACTCAAACCCCCCCCTCCCATTTTTTAAATTTTTTTTCCCCCCCCATTAAACATACTCTCTTTGGACCACAGAGCTTAGCTGTCCAAACTTCAACTCAGCAGACACAGCAAGGAGAGCACGCCAGTTATAATCTCCGTCCACCAATCCTGGACAATGTTTCAACGACTACTGAAGGCTGTACGCAAGATTTTTTTAAAAGAGACTTTCAATGACTACTACTGAATGCTCCACACAAGACTTCTGAACAAATGTTCCCAGTTGGCCTATTGCCATTGCTTTTTTCCTTTCTTCTTTTCGTTAAACAGTCCTTTAACACTTGAGGTCTTGGTAACAGGTACATATACAGATAAACTTCATTTAACAGGATGATTTTCCGTTTCTTTGTCATTTCAAATATGTCTCTTATTGACTTTTCCACCTCCCATTAGCCCTGTCCCAAGCACATAGAAAACAGGACAGTCTGTTCTTTTCATACACATTTCCTTTCAAGAACCTTCACAGTGAAGTTTGTCAATAAAAACCTACCATATAGTTTTCTTAATTCTTTGGTCAAATGGGTATGACTATTAACAAAAGGCAACCTACACAACCATCTTTTTTTTCCCTCAAGAACCAGTTCTCCATCTTGGTCTATTTATCATGCGTTTATGCATGCATGTGTGTGTGCGTGCATGTACGCTGTAAATGAGCGCAAGATTCGGGTATGCGCATGCTGTGTGTGTGTGTAATATATCCGTGTCTGTCTTTCGGTCTGTGCACATGTACTAAATGCATGTTTTGAACAAATCGTGTGTTCCTGTGTGTGCATGTCCCCATGTCTGCACACTTGCACGTGCATGTACACACTTTTGTATGCAAAAGGAAAAATTATTATAAACCAAGCACTGCAAGTCATAAAGTCTTGTGTGAAACATACTGATCTCCAAGCCCTGGAAGGCAGATTGATCTGACAGAAACTTGCACACAATAAAGGGTTCAGCAGTCTGTGTGTGCATGTGAGCATGTCTGTATTCAATTTTGATTCCTGTGTATAGTTCACTGTATGCACACTTGATCCACTTTCAATACTGAAGTGAAAAACATGATTGCATCTTCAGTTCAATTCCTTGAATCACACATGACATCAAAGTCACTTGTTGGAGATAAAAGTTCAGGCAGACACCTAGCCCATTGTTGGTAGTGTGCTTCTTACATCTATACATGGGGTTGGTTCACATTTTTTAACCACAAAACAATGCTGATACCAGATTCTATCCGCAGAGCATCTGTTCAAGAATGTGGGTTCACTGGCCTGTATGTGCATGTGTGCATGCATGCACACATACATGTGTGCGCTCTGTACAAGTTAAGTCTGTGATCAAGCAGTCTTGTGCGCCTTTCTTTTGTGCATTACAGCATTGAGGGGGAGAGACACAGACTTGAGAGAAGAGTGAGAGAAAGGCATTTGAACGCAATATGAACTTGAAGAGAGACAGACAGAGAGAGGAAGAGAGACTTGTACTTGAAGATAGGGAGGGGGTGACAGAGAGACTGCTGGAGGAGAGAGAGAGAAGAAAGCGAAACACTAAGAAAGACATTTGTACAGAGAAATATGCACTTGGAGAGAGAGACAGAGACAGGCAGAGCGAAAGAAAGACAGACAGACAGACTGACAGGCAGGCAAAAAGCAGGCCGGCTGAGAAACAGACAGACAGACAGCATGATTGAAAGATTTCAAACTTTTCGTACATACACGCACACACACTGGCAAACTTGCAGATTCGTCCAGTCATAGTAACATTAAACTCACTTGAACCACAAAATAAAGTTTAAGAATTTTATTTTGTCCTTCAACCTTGTTCGTTTTCAATATTTCTCTTTGGATTTTTTTTTTTTTCGATCAGTTTGTTGTTCAGTCAAAGAGACTGTGCTCTGTGCTCATTTCTTTTTGAATAATCAATTATTCACCATTTTAGCTGCGAGCCGGCTACCCAACCCTACTCCAGCCAGATGTTTTTCCTTATTCATTTTTTTTCTTTTGCTGGAGGGGGAGGTAGGCTTTTCCCAATGCTCTGACCAGCAGTGTCACTGACTCACCAACTGAATTTTTGTTCTGTTTCAATCCAAAATATAACTTTGCTTCAATCCAAATTATCACTTTGTTTCAATCCCAAACATCACTTTGTTTCAGTCCAAAATATCACTTTGTTTCCATCCAAAATATCACTTTGTTTCAATCCAAAATTCCCTTTTTCTGAATACACTTGCTTTAAGTCAAAAAGTACACAACCAAATTCATTTAATACTGTAAAAGACCTCATAGTAGTCACTGGCACACATCTGCCATTTCTTCCCCTAATAATCTGGACATTTTTCTTCACATGGTCAGTGAACAGTTGTAATTCACACAAACCATTCAGCCAAGAGCCCAATTTGGTGTTCAGCTCCAACAGAGGGGTGGGGAGAGCAGGACACAGAATTGCAATGGCTGAAAAAGTCAGTGGGTGTGTCAGTGACCGTGGTGTGTGCTCACCACAGCAGCCTCGTTTACCAGACAATTTTGCAGATTGTTTTTTTCCTTTTCTTCTCATTTTCAAGACATAGCTTTTCTTTTTCTTTTTTATTTTTACAGGGGGAAAGGGGAGGGGTTCACTTTCATAACAAATTTTTCTGATAATTTCACAACTTCACTTATCTTCCCTTCTTTTAGGTAACCGCACTTTGTTTTTCTGCACTTTTTTTTAATTACACAGTGGGGTATATGTAATGGCTTTACACTGGTAGAATATTCACTTTGAATTTTTGTTTTCAGTACCATGAATTTTTGTTTTCAGTACCATCTTTTCAATCGTGTTCTGTCTGAACCTTCCAGTTAGGACCACATTTCCCCCTTGTACTGTACAAAGAAATTGATTAACTAAATATCTGAGAATTTTCTTTACCAATTTACCAATTCATTTTGTTTTCTTTCAACTTGAAAATGAGGAAGCCTACCATCATAATGACGCATGTACCGAAAAAACGTGCAACGCATGACGCAACAGGAGAGAACTGCAGGCAGTTAACACACATTATACATCATTCCCAGAAAACCAGCATAAAATATCCACAGAACAAGGAAACCAGCAATAAAATATCCACAGAACAAGGATAGCCAAGACAGACATATCCACACAACTGGAACATAAACCAATATGCCAAACACAGTCAGTACCCTTTATCAAACTCCCGAGAGCCCTCAATGTCCATATGAAGCCGACAAGTGGTAAAGATTAGTAGTGTGAATAATAAGGTTAGCTACTTAGACAAAACCAAACCATGTGGCCAATAAACTTTTTTTCCATCTATATTCTGCTTCGAGGTGAAAATCATTTCATTCTACATCTCATCTGGTTATATGCAGGCCCATGTGTAGTTTATACATTTCCTTGTTAGGAATTATCTATGGAGATACAAAAAATGGAACTTGTTATACTCGAGCCAAAAATATGTAGAAATAAAAAGAAATACAGAAAGTTTAAACCAAGTCCTCAACTTGATCAAAACGGAAGAAAATGGATATATCAATGTAAGGTTACACTTTTTTCATATTGGAATGACTCAAAAGAACATATTTCACAGTCATTAATTGTGTGTCTGGGTTCATATTTGTAAAAATAGTGGAACGATAACAAGAACAGGAGGAAACAGTAGCATGCATTTTATATTTGCTTTAAAAGTGACAGACAAGAGAAAAAAGCACCATGTAACAGAAGTTCTGAAACCACAAAAACAAAAAATCATACGCTGCTTGCAATGCATACAGTCTGGTTGCGTTTTCATGCCATATTTTTTGCACCATAACATTAGGTTTGGCAGTTAAGCGTGACTGACTGCACTAGCGAAAATATGTCCTTTACACACTGAGAAAATAGCCAGAACATCTATATCTTACATGCTGGAAGTTTAGTTTTCTGTTTCCCTAAAAAAGCCGAAACAGCTATTACATCTTAGGTGGTGGACGTTCCGTTTTCCCCGTTTCCCTCATATCTAGCAGACCAAGCTATGACCTAGCAGATCAAACCCTCACTTGAAGGACATGTTTTTCTCGTTACCCTCATCAGCAAAGGAACAAATGGCAGAACAGAAAGGTGTATCATGAAGCAGATCATCAGAGGAGTAAAAGATCTGAAGTATGACGCAATGTCATAGCACAACATTAACCTCTGGAGAGTGGTGCAGCAGCTTACCGCCTACGTCACCATCTACCTGCCAGACAAGGGACAAGGCAACAGTAATAGCTTAGATGTTACACACACACATTTCTCCATCAGCAAGGTGCAAATCAAACAGGGAAGCACATCAAGACAAGCTGGGCCGTCTCTTTGACAGAGAAAAGGAAACCACAGTAAAACCAGATCTGGTAGGTTAGTCAGGTTCTAGCCACATCAAGTCAGGTGCCAAGAAGTTTTCACCAACTACTGAGAAACACAGAAAAGAAAGTTCTAGGGAAAGGGGCTTTCTCTCTTTACCCATGGGAAAAGTTTTTTTCATATACACTTAACAAAATGCAGCAGAGTACTTCATCAACTAACAAAGCATGTGACCAATCTCTTTTTCATACATGTGAGAGTAACTACTGGTCCATTATGAAGCAAGTGGAAAAAGAGAAGGAAACAAAACAAACCAAAACAGGTTAATATATCTATGACAATGAATGTCAATAATTTGCAACACTGAAGTAGACTTTACACAGAACACAATACCTTGATGGGAAAAAAACAAATGAAACACTGAAAAAAATACCATGTAACAATGCACCGCACCAAGTAGTAAATCAAATAATGGAGGGTCCCAGCAACTTACAGAGAAGACTTTGTCTCCAGTTTATCAACAGCTTCACAAAATCAATGACAGGTATATTTATTGTGTACATCTTTCTACAAAGTAGCCGTGCTATTGCCTGTCTGGTGACATTGTTATGGTTTTCAATTTTTTTTCTTCCCATCTTTTTTTTCTATTGTTATGGTTTTCAACTTTTTTCTTCCATCTTTTTTTTTCTGTCTTTCTCCTGATGTAATATTCAGACGTAATTTTCTTTTCCTCATATATTTTTCATCCTTGTTTCTCTTCTTTTTCTCTCCTTTTCTCTCGTCTCTTTAGGTGGTGTCTCCAACCTTTTTCCCCCCCACAACATTCTGGCCACAGACAGGCAAAACAGAATGCTATTTTGCAGTAGATCCTAAAGCAGGAACTAAACGACAAGCAGTACTAGTAGCTTGTAGCAGGTAAAGTGTGTGCATTTCTGAAGGAGGAAAACACAGATGGGTGGTGTACTAATAGACCAATAAAAAAAAACTGGGACAAAAGAGCATAGACCTTTTACCTCGAACAATTTACACTTGAAAAAACCAGGCTGTTTTTTTTTTTTTTTTTAATCCAAATATTAGTATATGAACCATTTCAGCGTTGTTTTTTGTTTTTCCCTCAGTCAATTTAAGATTCTTCCAATATCTCCTTGAAGGGTTTGCAATCTGTTTCCTGCATCAATGCAACACTCTGGTCTATTCACTGATGAAAAATATGAAGGGGGAAGAAAAAGAGGCAAGACTAAATAACCAAAAATCACCACAACAATACTACTCAAATAACTGCATATTGGACTCGTCAACTCAATACCATGTCTCCTGCACACAGAAAATAACAGTCTGCTGCTGACAGGAGGGATAGGACAGGACAAGATACAAGCACTGGGCCGATGATGAGACAGGACGCCAATCATGACGACAACAGTCAGTCAACACAGATGCAATGAGTCACATCAGCACGCCATCGGCACAGGACCAACAGTCACACAACACAGATGGAGACTATTGACTTCAGGGGTGCTGGATTCTGGAGATTCTGAAGACAGACAGGCAGGTGACTGACTTTGTAGGACAGAAGACACAGAGGTGTGGGCAGGATTAGAAGTTAGACAAGCTGTTGATTCCATAGGACAGAAGACCCAGGGGCATGGACTGGACGAGATGATAGGCAATCGACACCATGGGACTGAAGACAAGACACCATGGGACAGAAGACACATGAAGAATTAAATGACAGACAGGTTCACTCCATGGGACAGGAGACACATGATGTGTGGGCTGGATTGGAAGTAAGGCCGTGGACTCTGGCACACAAGACACAGGGCCATGGAATTAGAAGACACACTGCAGACTCCCTGGACAGACACACAGGGGGACAGACATGGGCTGGACTCGAAGATAGACCGTTGATTCTGCAAGACACAAGACACAGGGGAGCGTGGGGTTGGACGAGAAGATAGACCCAGACCGTAGACTCGGGGCACACAGGACATGAGGGCCATGGGCTGGATTGGAAAGACAGATCGTAGACTCCGTGGACAGAAGACACAGGGGTGTTGGCTGGTTGGGAAGACAGACAGAAGATTCCATGGAGATGGGGACGAGGCCTTGATGAGGAGCACGGACCATGGGAAGGTAGGCTACAGGGCAGGCAGCACCAAGGGGTCTGGGATGGAGTGGGATGTGGTTTCTATGGCCGCGAGGAGGAGAAACGGCTTTGGGAGGAGGCGCGGGGGCTGGGAAGCCTGCCTTCAGTGTGCGCAATGTGGACGGAGGTAGACTAGGTCTTCAGTGCATGGAGAAGGGAGACAACTGTAGGGCTTGGTGTGCTGATTAACCAGGTGGGCTTCCCCGATCTGGAAAACTCTCATGCAAAATTCCCCTACCTCCCTCCCTCCACTATTACCATACAACATCTAATAATCTTATGTTTGACCTTCGTGGACACCATGAAACTGTGTGTTGTGTGCGTGTGCGAGCGTACTGTGTGCAAGTGTGTGTGCTAGTGTGTATAGTATCATATGCATATGGAGGTTCAATTTTCACCTTTCAAATTTAAGTTAACCAAGATCAGCCTAATGAATATCTCGGCATTGTTGTTGAATCCTCAATCATACACACAGCATTATCAGTCACATCCATCATCTTGAAACCCTTTCTGACAACACTCAAACCATTTCAACCATTCCAGGGACACGGGTGGGCCGATGGAAACGTGGGAATGTGGAGAGGACCCGGGCAGAACCAGGACGTTTCCATGAGCGTGACCAAGCAGAAGAAAGGTGGATGAAGGGAGTGGTGAAGCACGGGCTTCTTGTTTGAACAGTGCAGACAAGGTAGAAAACGTGAAGTGTGCTATAGACCGGTAAAACACATCTGAAACAATGTCACAATGCATCCCTTCCCCAACCCTTCCAATCACAACACCAGACAGACTTCTTCCCATGTCATGAATTACTTTAACCCATTAAAAATTGCCTTACATTATCCTGGCAATCAAGTGTTTTGTTTTTTATTTCTGTCGACTAAGGCAGATTTTCCATCTACATGAGAGAACAAAAGCTCTCAAAATCAAATTTCAGCAACACCATCATTAAATTCTAGCCATGACGACAGCAAAGACAAATCCACCGGTTAAAATTCTCAAGTCAACATCACCATGCCACAATCAATTCACTCAAAATGACCAAACCAAAGCATGTGGGAGGAACGGAGTTTATCCAAGAACACTGTGCCATCAGGGACGAGAATCCGATTTGAGACGCGGGATTCCAGAGCACGCGTGGTTGAGAGCCAGACACATGCATCCACATCAGTATATATACTTGTACAGCGGCTGCCAGGTCTGCAAATACAGATTTAGCAAAACAATCCCCTCCCTCCCTATCCATGGATCCTCAAAATACATCCCCAAGCCTTGCATACAAAGGAAAATCTATTTTACATGTTTCCAAGAAAGCAAAGCAAAAGTATACAGCTTTTACGTCTCATGCTTCCCTTAGAAGTAATAGTTCATGGTCTTCCTCACTGTTTAAAAAAAAAAAATTCTCTTTATATTTCTTTTGAGGTGTCATCTTATAAAAATCATACTTCAAAATCATATATGTTTTCTCGCTACTTTCAAATGCAAAATTCTACTTTTTCCCCCATAACCTAATGAATGCCACTGTAATCTGAAATCAAATCCAAATGTATAACTCAACTCAATGAAAAAATTTGATTTAATTCTTAATCACCTAGCACATAACCAGACCATAGCTTTTGAACACATTAAAACCAAAGAGCAACTTAACAAATTGTTGTGAAATCCTGGACTTGCATGTCTCGAGGTAGTTTGGAACAGTGAATATGATGCAGAGCGGCAGAACCGATTCGCGGCTAAGGGTCTCGTGTTCACCTCTGGTGTGACTGAAGCCATGTCTCCGGACACGGCGTCTGAAAATACATGATTAGCAACACCCTCCCTCCCCAACAGTGATGCAGTATCATTCCACTAGCATAAATCTGCTTGCAAGAGATGGAATCACGTTAACTGTACTGCTTCAGTTAGTTACTTCACGATGACTGTACTGCTTCAGTTACTATGTTAAGCCTTCATTTGAAGAACATGTCTGTGTCTTGTCTTTTTTATTTTCCCCTCTAGAAGACATCTCTTTAGAAGAAATTCACAGCAATGTTGACAACTGGAATCAATTCATTATTCTATCTGTCTTTCTTGATATACGACTTGCTTTAGCAGACAGAAGAATAGACTTATATAAAAAAAATGTTTTACTGACTAAAATGCAGCATGTTGCTTTATGTAACGAAAGATGTTTTATAGACTCAAAACGCATCATGTTAACAATTGCGCAGCTGTAACTGTTATACACCGTACCTGATGAACGATGTCTCCTTAAAAAAAACCTTGACTGTCATTCCAGTTTACAATGGCAGACGGAAAATACCCACGAAGCAGAGGATGCTGGGAAGGGAAGGCAACTCCACATGCCAGAAAGCTTACGCTAACGGACCAGCAGCAATGGCAGGGAGGGAGCCGGGAGTCTGTGGAGCAGAGCATAGAACAACACACCAGCCAGACCTACGTCCACATCCCAACAGCAAACCTCTAACGATGTGCAGCAGACAGATTTGCCAGGCCAGTGACCAGGACAGGTACAGGTGGATGGTTTCAGGGGACAGCGGAGCATCTTGGCCCAATACACACTTCTTGTGTAGGCACGGTTTCGGCATGACTAGCAGGGCCATCCTGTACAGCACAGCAAGGGGACACAAAAACAACACCCCCCCCCCCCCCCTTCCTTCCTTCCTCAAAAATGTCCACTTCTAAATGACAATGCAATTGCCCTAAAATATCTTACACTGTTTTAATATTTTAACATTAGTGTCGTACATGCATTTTTCAATGTTGTTCTTTTTGACAACCAAACTGATTAATTGCACAAGTGAATTCATTTATGGAATTATCTGAAAATGTGTATCACGCTACATAATTTTCACTTGTTTGACAGAAATGCACCTCAGTTACGCAGTAAATCTCTCCAACTGACTTCAGTGAATTGCTGAATTTTCTTTATACTATTAAATCATGCTTCTGTACAGCTTCACTATTTAAATCATGATTTTGAATTTTCTTCCGTAATTTTTTCTTCATTCTCCAAAACTTGTAGATTTCTTTCTTAAAAAAGCAACAAGGTTACCACTAAGCTAGAAAAATCCAACTCCAAGCGAACGGTACCAATGTCAGTCTGGCGATGCGTACAAGGTAAAGCAGAAAGTCCGATGAGGAGCAACAAGCACTCTTGATGCGTACACAACTGTTGGAAAAGCCAAGTTCAGGAAACTCTAAAGAGGATGGGTTCCGTACCCGATAGGACCTCTCTTTCCATCTGGAAAAGACCTTTAAGCACGCACACACCTACACACACGTACTTAAGTAAAAACATTCCATTCCCAGATCCCTTCTGCTGCTTCTTTCCCACCCCGAAACATGACGTAGCTTCAACAGTTCTCAAGTTTCCAAACAAACTGCAGTAGATATGATCTTTTGGCGCCTCAAAATGAGAGCGATTACACACACACACACACACTGCAGTTATATCTGTATACATTAAAAATCCAGCATAAAAGTTAATTTAACATCCACAGGCCTCACATGATCTCTTTTTCTCAAGGTATCCTGTTTTGGTTTTTTTTTAAGACAGAAATGAAAGAACACGCATTGTGGGGGAAAAAGTGTGAAGAAAAGCTGAGCACCTCTTACAGCCAGCAGAGCTCAAGACCACAGGACCAGGCAAGTCGTGATACATTCGTCGCTTCAACATTGGAACGATAGACCAGGAAAAAGGCGGCAATGTCCGTGCAGGAGTGTTGGTTGAAGCCATTACGGCAGAGCAACTTGTGGGGGCAGTACTGCTAGGGATCTGCAAATACAGCATCAACAATGCCCTTCCCCTTCTTCGCAGCATCCCTCCTCCCTTCCCCTAAGGATATATCACTTCTAACCAAGATCAAGCGTGAACCCCACTCACCATGCCCCTTCACTCTGGGCCAGAATTTCGGAATGTAGACTATTCCAAGGTATTCACATACAGTTTCACTCTGTATTGCCAAGAAAAAGACCATTTTTACAACACGCTCAATGCAAAGTCAGTGGAAACCCAAATCATGATGCACCTTCTCAAACCATGTTCAGAATGTTATAAACATTGTGTATGTGCAAAATGTCTAGTTGTTGGTGTAGCCCCATGTTGATGACCAAAATACAAACCACAAGACCCTGATGCCAGATGCTTCTCTTGAGATGAAGTTGAATAATGGAGTGTGGTACAGAAGAAAGGCAGGCCATGCAGGGAATACAGGAGTCAAAACTTGTGTGACAGCAAAGTGATAGTGTAGAATGGGACAACCCTGTTGAGCAGAGCATGACAACACAAACATTGCCAACCTATCATTCTTTCAGTAAAATCCTCTAAATGCTCTAGAGCTTCTGGGCGGTCAGTTTTCTAATAAAATCAGTACAAAAATAATGTGCATCTAAAACATTATTTTTCAAAGAAACGAATACAAATGCATGTTAAGGAATGGGGAAACTCAAACTGATAAAAACAGAACGCATTTCAACCATTTACAAAACTGATCTTTAGGCTGCTTTCGAAAGAAACAACTTTTGTGCAGCGATTTCATTAGCAGAATTTTGGCTCAAAGTGCTATTGAATACGAGAGAAAGAAAGCATTAAAGTGAAACAGGGTATGACTGTCTTTTAAGTACATTATTCTTTTATGTCTTTATGAGCTTCCATAGTTCATCCGAAGTGGCAAGCCAAGTAGAACACTAAACGAAAACTTGACATAACCGTCATGTGCGAACTACTTTCCATCTACTCATGCTTTAAAGCTTTTAGCTTTTTGTATACAATGCATTGTTCTTGCATAAACTGCCCAATAAGCTTTTTTTTTGTGTGTGTAAGAAACATTTGCTGAATGCTTTCTACTGCGATTGTGCTTCTTGAGAATTTCTTTGCTTCATGCAAGAAAAAATGTTATTAGATGCAACAAAAGGAGAATGTTATAATCCAAGTATATGGGTATGGCCGTGTATCTTTCGACACAGTTTGACAACAGTAAGTCAACACATGACACAGGTGACAACAGTCAGTCAATACTTGACACAGGTGACAACAGTAGTCAGTCAACACACGACACAGGTGACAACAGTCAGTCACCACATGACACAGGTGACAACAGTCAGTCAACACATGACACAGGTGACAACAGTCAACACACACGACACAGGTGACAACAGTCAGTCACCACATGACACAGGTGACAACAGTCAGTCAACACATGACACAGGTGATGACAGTCAGCCAACACATGACACAGGTGACGACAGTCAGTCAACACATGACACAGGTGACAACAATAGTCAGTCAACGGTGACAACAACAGTCAGTCAACACATGACACAGGTGACAACAGTCAGTCAACACATGACACAGATGACAACAAAAGTCAGTCAATACATGCCACATGTGACAACAGTCACCACATGACACATGTGACAATAGTCAGTCAACACATGACACATGTGACAACAGTCAGTCAACACATGACACAGGTGACAACAGTCAGTCAACACACATGACAATTGACACAGGTGACAACAGTCAGTCAACACATGACACAGGTGACAACAACAGTCAGTCAACACATGACACAGATGACAGCAATAGTCGGTCAATGCAGAAGCTATCAACTGGACTACACAGCTGTGGACTTTTTAAGGCTAGACAAGTCAAGGACTTGGGAATCAGAAGATTCGGAAGACAGGCCGGCCATCCACTTCACAAAACAGACGACACTGACATGTGGACAGGATCAGACAAGAGGCTGTCAACTCCAGCGACAAAGACAGGCAGAATCAGAAAACATGGACAGAAGACAGGCAGGATTAAACAAACAAACAAACAAAAAAAAGGCCAGAAGACAGGCAGGATTAAAAAAAAAAAAAAAGAGGCCAGAAGACCGGCAGAATCAAAAACATGGGCAGAAGACAGGCAGGATAGAATAAAAAAAAAAAAAAAAATTGGGCAGAAGACCGACAGATTTAGAAAACGTGGGCAGAAGACGGGCGGAATTTGAAAACATGGGCAGAAGACAGACAGAATTAGAAAACATGGTTAGAAAACATGGGAGGATTTCCCAATCTGGAAAATTCTTGTGAAAAATTCCCTTACCTACCTTCACTGTATCCCTATTTTGCAATCTATAACATAATACCTTTATGGAAAAAAAGTCATCTGCAATTAAGATTCAGCATGAAACTCTGTGTGTGTGTGTGTGTGTGTGCGTGTGCGTGTGAAACTCGGATTCAGCATGAAATTCTGTGCATGTGTGTGTGTGTGTGTGTGTGTGTGTGAGTGTGTGTGTGTGTGTGTGTGCGTGTGTGTGTGTGTGTGTGTCTGGATGTGTCTGTGCTTGTGTATATGTGTGGTAAGAGAGAGAGAGAGAGAGAGAGAGAGAGAGTGTGTGTGTGTGTGTGTGTGTGTGCGCACGCGCGCGTATGTGTGTCGTGTGTGTGTGTGTGTTTGCGTGCGCACACACACACGTGTGCATGTTTTAAGAGTGTGTGCATGGTGAGTGTATGAGCGAGCACATGTTTCTGCATGTGATTTTTCTTTTTCAGCCTATCTATTCAACATGAATCAAAAGGAACCCAAAGAAAACTGTGATCATACTGATGCATCCTCAAGCTCACTCATAAATCATCAATCACAATCAAAACACAGCCATCATCTGGGAACCCTTCTGACAACACTCAAACCATTTCAACCAATCCAGGGACACGGTGTGGCCAATGGAAACGTGGGAATGTGGAGAGGACCCGGAACCAGGACGTCTACATGGGCGTGAACAAACAGAAGCAGTGTGGATGAGAGCAGTGTGGATGAGGGCAGTGTTAAAGCATGGGCTTGTTGTTTGAAAAGTGCAGACCAGGTGGAAAACATGGAGTGTGCTATAGGCCGGTAAAACACACCTGAAACAATGTCACAATGCATTCTGTCCCCAACCCTTTGAATCACAGCACATGACAGAATTCTCCCTGTAATCATGAAATGCATTGATAAAAATAATCATTTTGCATTAACCTGCTGAACAATTTGTTATAACTTTTTTCCCTTTATGTCGA
>JADBJO010004991.1:0-12500 GCA_016801955.1 Conus betulinus
GTTTGGACAGTGAGAGTGGCTTGAGAATTTCTGGACTAAACAAGTTCGGACTACCGGGATTTCAAACAACACTCAAATGCGACCAAAACACCACTCACCTTCCGGCAAGGTATCCGCAACGTGAAAGATGGCTGAGATATTGAATATATCTCTATAAGAAATTTTCAATGTTTGCACGCCCTTACTGATGTGTTCGGTTGTATCTGA
The DNA here is from genome assembly GCA_016801955.1 of Conus betulinus. Lineage (NCBI taxonomy): Eukaryota > Metazoa > Mollusca > Gastropoda > Neogastropoda > Conidae > Conus > Conus betulinus. The sequence continues at coordinate 208 of JADBJO010004991.1, forward strand.
AGGCAACAGGAGACCGGGGGAGCGAGCGGAGAAAGCCTCAGCGGTTCACTTCACAGGACCCCATTGGAGAAACGCCTTTAGAGAAAGTGAACAGCCTGGGGTAGGCTGAGACGCTTGAAGTCGGGGGCTGCCGACAGCTGTATTTATTTCTATTTAGAGACATCCAGGAGGTTTTGAATTGGAGCCAATGGAGATGCAGGAGAATATCATAGAATAGTTAAGGACCAATCAGGAATCTAAATCTGCGCCAACGGCAAATTGTTCCCGTTTAATGGCGTATTCCGCACGGCACATTAACTTGCATGCACACAGCCTTGCACATAGATGAAAGCAGCAGCTGAAAACGTTTACTACGAGAAACTGTACAGATCTGTGTGTTGATGTATGTGTGTATGTGTGGCTGTAGGGTGTGTGTGTGTATAAATCAGCTTCTGCGGCAGTGCTGTTAATGTCTAACACATGACGGTAGCCAGCGTTGCAACGCCTATAGTAATTTTAGTCCAATTCCACCCGCTGACCCAATCATCGTGTAAACATTTACAGCATTGTACAAAAACCAAACAACAGCCGTTTGTTTTGCAGTATCCTAAGGCTGGGAGGACCGCTCGGGGGGGGGGGTGGGGGGCGGTAAAGTTGCACCCAGTCTATGACAGACTCACAACGTCCGTGTATTGGGAGAGACTTTAGGAAAGCATGTATGTAAAGCAAAACTCTGTCCTGCCGTAGTAAAAGTACATTTCCAAACAAAACCTCCCAGTTCCAAAACACACACCCGAAAGAAGCTCGTCTGCCACACCCGACTGGACAAACTCTGAGAATGTCGAACTAGGTTGCTTAATTCAATTTGTTTGTTTTGGAAAGTATTTGCGTTCTATGTTGGTCACAAAGAAGTCTAATGGCGTTTTGAACTATCACTGCCATGTACCGTAGGCTTTCTTTGGCCCAGAAATACCCCTTTTTTCTTCAAATAATACCAAATGGAAGCTTCAGCCAAAGACCTCAGGAAACTCACTGTGAGGAGTCGGTTATTTAAAAAATATTGTTACTTTCGACCACGTAGTTGAAGGCAATAAAATACATACAGACTGGCAACTCTGTTAATGCCGAGTTGCATAATTCTCTATGTCTTTTTTTGTTTAGTAGGGGAAGGGAATCAAATCTGGGAAGGGAAATTTTACAGGGTCGCGGGAAGAAAGACATGCAAAAATGAGGGATTTTTTTTTTTTTTTTTTTTTTTGGGGCAGGCGCGGGTGGTGGTGAAGTGGAAAGGAACACTTTAGGAACGGATAGTTGTGTACTTAGCGGCTGTCTCATTTGTTGCTAATATACAAGAAACAGGGGGAAGGGGAAAAAAGAACCATCATAGATATCCTCTCTCTCTCTCTCTCTCTCTTATTATATATATATATATAGTACTTGGGCGGCGTGGTTAGTCAGTGTTAGCAACATACTTCAGTGAGTCGCTTTCTGTGTTCGCCTGTGTGGAGTCTTGGCCTTTTTCAGGGGGAAAGGTGGTAAGTTCATCCGTATGCTTCCCTTCTATCAACTAATCCGATCGAATAGCCTAGTTATACTAGTCAGTTCATTTGCCCGAGTAAACAATACTGTGAATGCTACACTGCACACCTGCTACCTTTTCTTGCCGCGACCGAGTTTATGTATCTTATTGAATATGACACCACGTACCACATACAGATACTTCAATCTTTTAAACACCCGTAATGCTGTCTGTTCAGTGAAAGAGCTCACGCGAGAAGACAGAAACATAGAGCATTGGCCATGGGGGAGTAAATATTTCACTGCTTACATCCGCTTTGCTCATAAAGTGGAAGGATCGGGATTCGTGTTAAACTGAAAAACAGTGGGGCGCGACGACACGCATGAGTTCGAGCTTTGAATGTTTCATACTAAAGCCAACACGGACACGTACATTTAAAAGCGTCCGGCCCAATTCCTGAAAAGAACGGGTACGCGTGCCGGTCCAAGCATCTATACCCAACGAAGCCGACCACGCGTGCACGTACGGCACGATCTGCGACGCCTGCAGTTACCGCCCAATGAGGTGGATATGTAAAAAAACAAAAATGCAGGCACTGGGGGGAGAGACGCTGTTATTCAAGATACATAGGCTGTTATGACAAACAGTTTATGGAGCCAATCACAGTGGAGGGGGGGGGGGGGGGTAAAAACGATGTACTTTAGTATGGGGTCACAGATTTTGAGCACACGGAAGGCTTTTTGATTAAAGGATGAAGAAACCTTAACCCCAAAAAAACGATGGATACGTTGTCACTAGAGGGATTGCAAAAGGCTTGTAAAGAAAAAACTTTTGTAATATACCCGTTAGTAAGATTTAAAGCTGTGTACGAAAACGGGATCGGCACGACCAATGGAGAAAGGCTCTAAGCGAATAAGGACTCATGAAAGATTCCGTATGGTTTGTAGGGCCCTCAAACACAGGAATTGATTTTGACTGCCCAAGCACGTTCGCTGGCTAAATAGATACGTTAAATATTTATTGTTGAGGCGGGTTTAACGAACAGAAAACCATGTATGTTTATAGACTGTTGTGTCGCGTGAACAACAACATTGACACGCGTTGATTTTATGACAAAATGGTTTATACGTACGAAAGTGTTTTTGGGAAAGAGTTTAACCAGGACAAATGGTTCTACATTCAGATCAGTGGACACAGTCTTTAGAACCGTTATGGAGTGGATGATGTTTTATACGATGGAAACCACTCAACCTGGAATAGAGCCGTAGCCCTGATAGAAATGCTACGTCAAGAAAAGCACCGGCATGGATGTGGTGCATAAGTTAGTGACCGATAGACACTACGGACGTTTTGTTACAATTATATACCGCTCGTCAAGTGCGTACGAACTAATCGATTGGGCAGACAACGTTTATCAAAATGTTGTAAGCGAGTGTTGCCCCAATCGTACGAAGAAGAAGAACAACAATTCTGGAAAACCGTTTTATATTTTGAACCAATAAACCATCCGTAATGTGAAAAGTGAAGCGGAATGGTTTAAACGCCTGTTAATGAGAAGTCTATGTTTCGTCATACAAGATCGTCAACGAAGGGAGACACGCTACGAAAGTTGCGAACACAGGCCGCTTATGCGATGATTACGGGATCGACACCACACAATGAAGGACACGCTTTGCACAGCACACCTGCTATTACGAGACATACACGCGTTTATGCGTTATTAAACATTGCAAGTGTTAGAGTGACGCTGGTGGCAAACACGGCGAAATGACTAGCTTTGGGACTTGTTCTTTGGCCAATTGAAGGTCAGAGACGTGAGTGGCGCTCACACACCACGGCGAACATGCGCACGTCTTTGCGTGCGTTCTTTGAAAATTGACAGTGTTTAGAGATAGCATTGATCGACTTCACCACGGACGCATGATGCACGTTTGGATCGCCTTTGCTCGTACCCAGCAAATCCACTCATCATCATCATCATCCTCCGACTCGCGCACGCCCTGTTACAGCCTCGCTCGACCATATTCGCACACGCCAGTAAGCAGCCACCAATACACCGCGTACTTTAGTACTAGCACCCGGGATTATCCAAGAGACATTGCGGCTTACCTTTTACGCACCTTCGTGTCGCTTCGTCTCTCTCTTGCTCTCTTGCTCACTGTCTACGCTCCGCCAGCATATTACGAGCGCACCCTTACGATAACAAACGTTAAATGTGCTTCAAAATATATACTCGCCATCTGCGCCTTCGACACCAAAGCTCGGGATATCTGATTGTGCCTTTCAAAAAGTGTGATGGACTTTCTAGCGCTCTCTCTCTCTCTCTCTCTCTCTCTCTTCTTCTCTCTCGTCTATCTCTCTCTACCCTAATCTCTCTCTGTGCGGACTGCGTTATTTAACTTCTGTTTGCTGCGTTGCGTTCATTGAGTTTCTGCTCTTCCTTTATTCTTCTTTATTGCCCCCATTGCTGATGAGATTTGAGTGCACACATAGAAAAAGTACGCTTGGTTCGTAGCGTCTTTTGGTTGCGGTGTACTGGCGCGTTTTCTTTCTGAGCAACACACCGATATAATTTCTGGTAAGCTCTGATCTATTAGTTTGTCTGCTGTCTGTTTGTCGGTATAGAGGCGCGAGTCCAACCAATACATGCCATCGCACTGGTACTCGCCACTGAGGGGACTGCCGGACGGCAGGGCCGGCGCCAGATAAAGCGCCAAAAAGAAAAAGAAGAGTGACCTGCGCGGACAAGGCCACGCCGCCGCGCCATAGGAAAATGGCATTTAAGCGCACAGGTTCGACCTTCCAACCAATGCAATTAGCGCCACAGGTGACAGAATGCAAAATCACGCCAAAAAACAGAGAGCAGTGCACAGACCTCAACCAAAAGTTACATCAGAATATACTTGCAGGCAACCTCAAGGATGAATAACAGTCCTTCAAACACAAATGTTGTATGATAGACACAGTTACGAGTGGACGATCAAAAAAGATATGCAATTTTCGTTATCGTGTCTGTGAAGGCATATCCACAGTTCTGTCCTCACCAGCTTAACTGTGCGCGCAGTGGGGTACTGTGGTGGGAGAGAAGATGGTTTTCCAATTTTTCCTTCTTCTCTGGTTAATCAGGGAACATATTATATAAATGGGGATAGCGGACAATATGGTTGTTAACAATATTGATCTTCCCCATTTGATAAAAAGGTCTGTGTTTACCATTGCTATGACATTTACTACAGGGTCGGAAACTATATGATTCTAAAAGATTGGGTCCTGAACTATTTGATATAATCATTGGGTCCTGAAATAAGACTTATAATACATTGGGTCCTGAATCTACCACGGCGATCTGCGTAGCACAAGATGAGCCCTGTGGTGTTTTGATGCGGACAATACTCGGAGTTTACAAAAAGGAACTCGCAGTCGTCTGCAGAGTGTCCAGAAGTTGTGAACCGTGAAACGCCAAGAGCTGCAAGGTTTTTACATCATTTGTGCATAAGGCCCGCGCCGCGCCTGAATTGGCCTGGGTGTTCAGGGACAGAATGGTGCCTGACTGACCCGCTCCCCGTTCGCATCGGGGGTCGATGATACGCGACAGAGAAGTGGTGAATTCTGAATACGCATACAGGGGAATGTAATTGTTTGGGATATGATGAAAGGCGGAAACATTTATGAAATTGTCAATCCTTTACATTCTGCAAGGGGTGGAGAAATTAACGTGTGCCTTTGTTTGATGGATGAGGAGTGGAACATTAACAAATTCAGCGTTTTGGTGCCCAAGAAATAAATGGATCTCTTGTACATGAACGTTGTTTTTGTTTTGTTTGTGTGTGGCTACAAGCGGAAGGTAAAACGGACCATGTGTATACAGGATTTTAAGGATTTTGCAGGTGTTGTGTGGCAAATACTTTCCGCTTAACGAAGCGAAATTTTGGTAAATATTTTGGTGATAGGTATAGTTGTATAGTAAAACGTATATTGAAAGAGAATACGTGTGACGACGATGTAGCAAGCGCGGATTAGGTTGTACGTCCTGCTACACCAAGGTGTAAAAAGCAGTGCTCTTTGCACTAATAGTGGTGTGAAATACGTACTGTTCTCCTGTGTTAGTTGTATTTTCTGTACTTCAAACTACAGAGCTGATTTTTTTTTTTTGTTTTGATAATTATGCAGTGAAACACATTACGACATTTACTTTTACAGACGTTAACATAGTTATCTCTGCCATTTGACACTGGTTCAGGCTGACACGAAACAAGAAAGAAAATAACAGCAGTAAAAACTTCAGCACCGCTGACCTATTTTGGGCAAAATTGCTCCAACGATTGTCGTTTCCACACGCTGCTATATCTGTGCTCGGTTGCTGTTATAGTTTGGTACGTTACCAAAATGTTATGTCATTTGGTTTATTTGTGTGTTGTATTGATTGTTTTGTGACAGATTCGTGACAGATTGTTTGTTGATTTGTAATTAATTTACTGTACTGCACATAAAGAGTTTATGTAAAAAGTTTTACTAAGAGAATGTTAATCGGCAAAATGCTGCGAAACGTTAGCATTTCCCTCCTTAGGCGGGAGAGTTGCTTATGGCCAGCCCGCGATAAGTGAGGCTTTCCCGTCGTCTGCTCGTCATGTGGAGTGGAAAAACAGCAGCGTCCTGCCCCTGTAGAAGCCGTACTTTTTTTACATGAATTTTCAACAGATCTTGTTCTTTCAACATATGAATACCTTTCAAAAAGTAAAGGTGGAGTTAACTGCGGCTTCTCTGTTGACGTTCTGTTGGAGGAAAAAGCCGTTGTGGAGGAAAAACCCGCCGCTTGTGAGAAAAACCTGTTGGAGAAAAAAGACCGCCGCTGTTTTTACAGACAAGCCTAGAGACCGAAATAACAGAAGACAAAAAAGGCGTTGCTTAGAAGGATACAGGCATTTAAAGATGGAAAACCAGCTTTTAAAGGAAACGCAGTCTTTGCGACTGTGTCAACAGAGACCCGTTATTTAAGCTTCTTGCTTGTGGTACATTTTGTTGTACTGGAGACTTGTGGCAATGTCCCAGACGTTTGCCCTATTGTAAAAAGAAACGATTTGGGCCGAGTCCTACGAACGCCGCTTCTATCATAATTGAACGACTCTTTTTGTGAACCGCCTGGTTTTCCCTGATGCTTTTTGTTTGCTGCACGTACCTTTTGACATGATAATTACTGATGATGAAGCATGCTAGAGTTAAAGAAAGAATGTTTTGCTGATACTCTTTGTTTTGTACTCACCTTTTGTTTGCGTGCTATTGTTAATTTTTTGCTGTTAAATACCTTTTGATTCACACTATGGTGCGATTTACGCACGACAGTTTGACCAAGATGGCAGTGAAGCACAAGCTGTCCTCCATGAACAAGTAGTGTTATTGTGTTGATAAAACGATAAAACATATGTACCCCCCCCAACGCGAATGTTGCAATTTCCGTCATAACCCCATGATATAAAGCTGGAACGTCCTAGTTAGTTTGTTCACGGGGGGGGTCTGTCTGTCTGTCTCTCAACAAAATAAAAGCTGTCTGTTCTCCGTACCACTGTCTGAGCTGCCTGTCTGTTCTTCTCTTCCGCAAGCTAACCCAATTGATAATTAAAATGAACTTTTGATCAGATAGCACTACGAGACAAAAGAACAAACGCAAACGTGGGGGAAAGTACCAACCAGCGCTGTATTTATGATGATAAGATTACAAGCGGGGTTGCACATTTTTTACCACTGGTGTAGAATAATTAGCAGGGGACAAAAGCGAACACCCAGACCTTGTTTAATCTGTTATAACGCACTTCTCTAGGGTCGCGCATTTACGTACAACTTAGATATGATAAGTAAGTTTGAAGCATTAAGAGTAGCTTGTACCAGCTTGTTTTTTTGTTTTGGTTGTTCGACGGCGTGTTGAGCGCATAGCTCCTTTTCATTAAGAGTGGTCCGTGTACCGCCTGCGTTTGCGTTTTTGTTCGTGGGCGCGGCCCGCAGCTTTCTGGTAATGGCTTTCCTCCTCCCCCCCCCCTGCGTCCTTGTTTTCGCTGGTGTTTGCCCTAGCTTTGTATGTCTGGAAATCCTCTCTCTCGCTCTGTCTCTCTCTCTCTCTCTCGTCTCTCTCTACCATCTTCTCTCTCTCTCTTCTCTCCTCTCTGTCCTTGTGTGTGGGTGTGTGTGGGTGTGTGTGTGCTGTGTGTGTGTCTCTTTTGGTCTGTCGGTCTCTCTGCGCGTGTTACTATCGGATATTATGCAGTGCCTAGGAAGAAACCTACGCTATTTTGCATTGCCCATACGCTGTGCTATTGCAAAAAAAAGTAATAAATTCACACCATGTCCAAAAACTTTTACTATGATGTTGTTGTTGTTGTGTGTTGTTGCGTGTGTGTGTGTGGTGTGTGTGTGTGTGTGGTGTGTGTGCTGGCGCGCGCGCGCGCGTCGCGCGCGCGCGACGCGCGGTGTGTGGGGTGTGTGTGTGGTGTGTGTGTGTGTGTGTGTGTGTGTGTGTGACTGACTGTGTCTGTTGGCTGTCTGTATGTGTGACAACGCAAATTAAGAATGCCACCATGCACACATAAAAATGCCACCATGCCCACCATTCTCTCTCGACTCTCTCTCTCTCTCTCTCTCTGTGCACTAGCGGAAACGACCGGAAACCGCGTGCAGCGCCTGGGCCTGGGCTCACTGATAGGAAGGAAAGTTGAACCAGGAGGATTTAGGCACGCGCCGTGCAACAGTTCATTTCGGGTTAGATGGGGAGGGAAAAGATAGAAGACGGAGCGGGAGCGAAGAGAGAAAGAGTTCGTTCGGGTCAGATGGAAAAGGAAAGATAACAGCGGGAGCGGCAACAGTCGAGTGCGCCGCCACTCGATGCGGAAGGGAAAGATAAAGCCGGGCAGGGAAGGAAAAGTCGAGGGTCACCACGGGAAGCGAAGGGACAGGAAAGATTAAATTGTGCCGGGGAAGGAGGAAAAAATCAAGAGAAAGAAAAAGAAGAACCAAAATATTTAAAACCCAAGAGCAGTTTGTTATTAGTATTGAGCTGAAGCCAAACAAGACAATCGTTGTACTTGGACGAACACCAGAGAACGAAGGAAGAAGAAGAAGAAGAAGGAAGACAACAGAAGCACAGTTGTTTTCTGGAATTTATTGCCTAAAAAACAAAATGGAACCTCTGGGTCCATTATTCACTCTTTTCTCGCATCCTACCAAGTTCTTCTTCTTGTTATCGTGTCTTTTTTCTTTGTGTGTCTGTCTCTCTCTCTCCTCCTGGCTGTGTTCTTTCTTTCTCGTCCGTCTCTCTATTACTCCGTCTCTGTCTCTCTCTCTCACTCTCTCTCTGTCTATTTCTCTGTCTTTATGTCTTTTTCTTGTTTTTTTTTTTTTTTAACAACAAAAATGTGGTGGATTATTTTTACAAAATGATTTTGTTTATTTTTTTGTTTACAAATGATTTTGTTTAGACCAACATTGCACCACAATTTATTCTGTCTGTGTGTCTTTTAAACCGACCATTACCAATACGGAACCAACAAAACAACATTTATTCTGCTTATTACTGTTTCAATCTGTCCGTCTGTCTGTTCCTTTCTTTCGACAGCAAACAAACAGTCTGTTCTGTAACTCCAAACGAGAAAACCCTGTACACTCCCAAAAATGAGAAAAACATTCCTTTTTACAGCACTTTACAGCAAACACAACAAAGAAAAGAAAGCGAACAATTCTTTTCCGATAGCAAGCCATTCAGCTTATTCTTTCTTTAAGTAAGCAAATTCCTCCGATAGCCAAGCCATTCAGTTTATCCTTCTTTCTGTCTTTAATTAAGCAAAACACAACGCACAACAACTCATTTCCAACAAGCCAAGCGCTTCAGTTGGTCCAAACCAAGGCCATTTCAGTTGGTTCCTTTATTTGAGTCTGTCCGCCGTCTAAAACAGTTAGAAAACGTTTTATACTGGGGGGGTTTGGGTGGGGGGGGGGGGGGATACCAAAACCCATCCGAGCGACTAAACCACAAAAAAAAGCAAGTATGAAAATTTTGTTTGTGGAAAACCTCCTCATTCTGGGAAAAGTAAAACTTAATGCCACGCCCGTTTACGCCCACCCCCGGTTTACGCTGCCTAAAGGCGCAGAATCAGCGCAGCCGCCTTCTTGACCAGCAAGGATGCAACCACTAACTTTTACCCATCCTTGATCCGATACCACAGTGCCAAGGCAGAATCTCCCAGCCGCCGTTCTGTGAACAGCAAAGATTCAACATATTACCATACCCATCTATTGTCCGTCCTTACATTGCAAAGGCAGAAAATTCCAGCCGCCGTTTCTTGACCAGTCCAGATCCCATCTACAGCCCAATCCTTGTCCGGTACAGTGCCAAGGCAGAATCCAGGCCGCCGTTCTTGACCAGCTTGCCCCTCATCCCCACCGTTCCGCTACTGTGCAAAGGCCTAATCCTCCGCAACTGACCAGTGACGGTGACTGTTCCCTATCACGCAACGACAGTAGTGAATGCTGCTGTACCATGATTTGAAAACCTGCCACCCGCCAACGCCGAGGCTTTGGAACAACTTTCTGAGCGCGTCGCTACGGCCGACCAGCATCTGGGACAACATCGACCCTCCCACTGGATTTTTGGACAAGCGAGGCCGTTATTACTAGGATGCAGGCAAAGTGCAAAGACAATTACTTGATGGGCCCTCTGTGTTTACCGAGATGTGGAGAACCCAGTACCTGCGCGATATGTTACAACGTCTACGACGACGGCTCCCGTTACCCATGGCCATGGTTCCTTGCAACCACGATGTGTGTTTACCACCTGTTGCCGGCGCATTATGGGCGAAGCCATCAATACGTGTCCCATATGTCGAACTCTGCCTATCAACATCGTGAAAGTGCGGAGTACGCCACCATGATGCGCACCTTGCCGGAGGAGGAACAGAAAAAATCTGTACCTACAAGTCCAACGAATTGTGCAGAATACCTTAAACAGAACGGCCTCGCGAAAGGTAAAGAGAAACACTCGTCGTTCGTGCTCGTCCCAAGCCCGCAACCAGACAATAATTTGTGTTAGACACCAAGCTTATAGACAAATGCTTTTCTGTCTGCCTTAATAAACACAAGACAAGACAAGACAAGCGGAAATAAAGAGGCTTTAATAAAACAAAAGACAAGACAAGACAAGCGGAAATAAAGAGGCTATCCGTCTGTCTGTCTGTCTGTTTCTTTTTAGTCTGAGGTAAGTTAAAAACTTCTTTCTGAAGTGCCGCCATCTAGAATATTGAGAAAGGAGGATCGCTTTTAGATTACTTCAAGTGTCTAAGTCTGTCTGCCAGTCTGTCCGTTTTGTTTGTTCGTTTTCTTCCGCCAGTAAGACAAAAACAAGTAAGTAAGAAAAAACAATTATGTTCGTTAAAATAATTGCTTTGGATAGCCAAAAGTATCCTGACAATGCAAAATCTTTCCGTAAACAAAGCATAGCCAACCAAAATGCTGTCCATCAGTCTGTTTTTTTTTTTTTTCAGTCTGTCCGTTTGTCTGCGAAAAACACCTCAGCTAAACACACACAATTCTTTCTAATAGCCAAGCCATTCACTTTGTCCTTTCTTTAAGACTTGTTTTTTCTCGTGGTGGATTTCTTATGGAAAAAAAAAAACCACTCCGTCTTAGACTCTTTCCTTTAATTACAAAACAAACACGGAAAACAGTACTGTTGTTCACTTCTGGTCAGAGCTAAACTTAAATGAAATAGCCAAGCCATTTGTTCTCCGTCTGTTTGTGGTGTTTTTCTTTCCCTACATGTGCTTTGAAAGTCTCTGTGTGCATTTCTGTTTCAATAGCCAAGCCATTCAGTTTTTTTTTTTCTGCCGTCTTTGTCTGGGTCTTTCTTCTCTCTGCGATTCTTTGTGTTCTTCTCTTTCGTCTGCCCGTCTTTGTTTTGTTTTTTCTGCTGTTCCTTTGGCCGTTTTGTTTCCTTCGGGTGAACTTTCTGTCCGTCTTCGTCTGCTTTAAAGTCTCTCTCTTTTAAAGTCTCTCTCTCCCTTTTAAAGTCTCTCTCTTTTTAAAGTCTCTCTTTTTTAAAGTCTCCTCTGCAGTTCATTCTCATAGCAAGCCATTCAGTCTGTGTTTCTGTCTTCAGTCTGGCTGTCCGTCTTTTGTCTTGTATTTTTTTTTTTGTTTGTCATTTGTCGTTTTGTTTTTCGAAACAGCCTAGCATCTAGGGTGGGGTTACTGAAGGGAGACAAACATTAACCGGTTACTAATCCAAACTTTTTAAAGTCAGGTTTATGTACATAAAAACCAATGGGGTTTGTGCATTTAAAAAAAAAAAAAAATACAACAACAAACTTGTTTTTTGTGTTTGTTTTATAGATAAATGATGATGTGAAAAGCACATACACACTAACGATCATTATAAGCTTACATACCCCTGTGCACAGGTCAGCTCTGTCTTTTCTCAAACCATATCACTGACTAAAGACAATTAGATGGGGCAAATCAGCTGAGTACATGTTCTTAGCTTGACTAAGTGCACTGGCCATCATCCTACACATGGGTTGTAAGATCTACTCAATTGTTTTTTTACGCTGACCCCCTCCCCCCCCAACAACCCCCCTCCCCCCCCCCCCCCCCCCCCCGCGCGCCAAACCCCAATAATGACACAGAAAACCTGCCTTCGATTTTTGGTAAATTCGGAAAATTCAGACAAACACCAATCACAGCTCTAACTGTAACGACTCTCTAATCCCTTCAATTCCGAAATTGATAACATATCAACTCACATGACCACTGTGACGTA
>JADBJO010004991.1:20000-30000 GCA_016801955.1 Conus betulinus
CAATCTGAGACATAAGAGCAAGCTTGTTTATAATTCAATATTTCTTGCAGTCATTGCACACCTAGCTGTTCTGTAAGTTGCTGGAATGGTGTTCGGTACTTATCCTTGGAATTTATTGTTTTATTATATATATATATATATATATATATATATATATGTGTGTGTGTGTGTGTGAGAGAGTGAGTGAACAAGTGACTCTGTGTGTGCGCGCGAGCGTGTGTGTGTGTGGAACACATGGATGGCGAGGGGTTATATGATATTTCAGAGAGAGAGAGAGAGAGAATGCACGTGCACAAAAGGGCCTCTTGGACAATTATTCATACTTAGGTCGTGTTTTGCGCCAGGTTGAAGCAAATTCATTCACGTTGTGATGAATGAATGCTCAAAGGAAAGCAAATAAACCATACACGCAGTGAAGTATTCTGAGGAAAAACCAGTCCGTCAATACAAAGTTCAAAGATGCCGCGATTCAATCAGCAAGAACGTGAGAACGCACTGGGGCATTTGCAAGCTGGGCAAAGTCAGCTTGAAGTCGCCTGACAGTTCAACGTGAGCCAGAGCACCCTCAGCAGGCTTCTGAGTCATCATCGCATCAGCGGCTCCACTGCAGACCGACGACGCTCTGCAAGACCTTTGGCAACAACTCCAGCTCAAGACCGCCTGCATCCGGGTCAGCCAGCTGCAAAATCGCGTTCAGTCAGCCTCACTAACCGCCCAGCAATTACCCGGAAGTCAAAGAATATCTGACTAGACTGTTCAGAATCGCTTGCATGCTGCAGGGCAATGAGTTTGTAGACCTGTCAGAGGGCCTGTCCTCACATAGCGTCCTCGTGGGAACAGGCTGCAGTGGGCACCTCAGCATCGTCCCTGGACCCTCAGGAACCACTGGAACAGGGTCTGGTTTTCAGACGAGTCTCTGTTCCTGCTCCAACACCATGACAGGAGGAGGAGGGTGTACAGCAGACATGGCGAGCGCTTTGCCCAGAACTGCGTGGATGAGGCACCTGCCCATGATGGTGGAAGCGTCATGGCGTGGGGAGGCCATCCACTATGCAGGCGGGAGCCCCCTGGTGCGAGTCCGAAGAGTGCTGAACACCCAGCGGTATGTGCCTGAAATTCTCCAGCCTCGTGTCCTGCCTCTTATTAGCCGGGCTTCGCACGCTGGTCCAACAAGACAACGCCAGACCTTTCACTGCGCGACTAGCGATGCAAACCCTCGCCAACAACAACGTCAACGTTCTTCCTTGGCCCTCAATGTCGCCAGACCTCAACCCCATTGGGCACTTATGGGATGAGCTGGACAGACGACTCCGGGGGCGCGAGTGAACGCTCCTGACAACGTCAACGGGCAGTTCACCGCCCTTCAGGAGGGAGTGGGACACCATGCCCGCAGAGGTGATCCGCAGTGTGATCCGCTTCATGCCAGCCAGGTGTCAGGCCGTTGTTGCTGCACGTGGTGGACATACCCCTTACTGAGTTCTCGCCGCCTGGAACGGTGTGTATGGGCGATGTGAACTGTACAGACACTGGAAATGACACTGGAAATGATAACCTTTGAAAATGTTGTGAAATTATTTAAAATGGAATTTTCGCTAATTTTCATGAAAGTTGAAATGAATTTTCTTCAACAAACCATGCGTTTTTTTTTTTTTTTTTTTAACTCTCTCTCTCTCTCTCTCTCTCTCTCTCTCTCTCTCTCTCTCTCTATATATATATATATATATATATATATATATATATATATATATACATATACAAAGAAATGCACAAAAGACTGTATCCATCTCCAATATTGTTTGTGTTAGTAATGAGCTGTAAACATTGTAATAAGCGGTAGAACTTCAAAGAAGTCATAAGCTGTATTTGTTCAACACACTCCAGAGACAGACGCCAAAATGCTCCTTGAAAAAAAAAAAAAACACCCTTGGGTGACAAAACTGTCCGCTCAAGCATGTAATATGACATACAAACAACACTGAAGCAGGTAAACAAGTTAGTTGCTTTATCAAGGATGAGTTTTTTTGAAGAAAAGAAATCACGAAGCATTTTCTGCTGAATCGAAAAGGAAAGTAACAACAAACAGTTACGTTTACAGTGTGTAACCAAGCCGTTCGCTCAGTGACAGGGAAGGCAAAGAGAAGCAGGATAATACAGAATTTGCAGAAAAAAAAACAAACAAACAGATGTCAAAAGAATCCGGAAGGCAGTCCAAGAAAGCCAGCAGGGGCAGTGGATATTACCAGTGTAAAAATGCACTCCAATGAAGTGTCAGCTGACTTGAACAATGGCACATGGCAGCTGTTAGGATGCGTGTTTTACCTGCTATGGCACCTGTTAGGATGCGTGTTTACCTGCTAGGGCACCTGTTAGGATGCGTGTTTACCTGCTGTGCACCTGTTAGGATGCGTATTTACCTGCCAGGGCACCTGTTTAGGATGCGTGTTTACCTGCTAGGGCACCTGTTAGGATGCGTGTTTACAAGCTAGGGCAGCTGTTAGGATGCGTGTCACAGGGCAGCTGTTAGGATGCGTGTTACATGGCAGCTGTTAGGATGCGTGTTACATGACAGCTGTTAGGATGCGTGTTACATGCAGCTGTTAGGATGCGTGTCACATGGCAGCTGTTAGGATGCGTGTTACATGGCAGCTGTTAGGATGCGTGATTACCTGCTAGGGCACCTGTTAGGATGCGTGTCATATGGCAGCTGTTAGGATGCGTGTTTACCTGCTAGGGCACCTGTTAGGATGCGTGTCATATGGCAGCTGTTAGGATGCGTGTTTACCTGCTAAGGCACCTGTTAGGATGCGTGTCACATGGCAGCTGTTAGGATGCGTGTTTACCTGCTAGGACGCCTGTTAGGATGCGTGTTTACCAGATGGGGCACCTGTTAGGATGCGTGTTTACCTGCTAGGGCACCTGTTAGGATGCGTGTCTACCTGCTATCAAGCGGGATTGTAACACATTCATCGATTTCTCTTTTCTTGTTCCTGACGTTGCCACTGCGTGTTTACAGACCACACGTACAGCCACGGGTTGAGGGCAGAGCTGAGGGTGACAGGAAGACAATCACGATGTTAAACATCTCATCAAACACAGACACAGCACACAATCTCATCAACGTAACCACTCCAAATGCCAACCAGAAAACAGCATCCGTGACAGACACTTTTCTCATCACGTGACCCGAGGAATACACTAACCTGTAGGTGAGATTGAGCGCTATCCGGTATTTTGGTGTTCGCCATAAGATGATACCCTGGCCAGCTGCAGTCATGGAACACAAAGCAACGTTGACTGCCACTACCACTGGGAACCATGTGAACCTCTGCCGTGAGTGAGACTGGTCAGTGAGCCAGGCGACACAGCCCAGACTGTGGAGAGCCCAGACTGTCCACGAAGGCCCCAGTGTGTCAGTCCTGGAAGAAATGGAATTGACGACAACAGGATTCCAAAGATCCACGACACAATGCACAACATAGGTATGAGCTGGCTGAATCTCCTCAAACCGTCAGAGAAACAAAAGGCAATGATATGATGCAAAGTGATGAGCCAAACGATCGTTGGTGATACCGTGCTGGACACACAAAGAAAAGAAAACCAGCCACTTTGCAAATTGCGTTGTGTATCCAGTCTTTTTCATTCTCCATGTATTTTCCACGAAAAGTGAGGTCTGCTGTGGCAATGATGATGACATGACATCCCATACAGACATCAGCCAGCTGTTTATTAGAAACTGCCACCACAGAACTGCTTCCAGTCATGTCTTTGACAGTGAAAGAAACCATGAAGCACACGACATAGCCTGTCACAGCGGACACACCTATCAGCCAAAAGAAAACCCTGTGGAGATCAGTTGGCAGCAGCGTTGCACACGATGGAAGTGTGGTATCAGGGGCATAACACTTGACAGCATCTGAGTGTTTAGAACGCAGGTTCTTACAGCAGATTCTGTAGTTCGATGAAAAGATGCGTTGTAGATGATCTGACCCTGACAGCAGATCAAAGGGGAAGTTACTCAGTGAATTCCCCCTCAGATCCAGCTCTTGGATTTGTGGCATATTCTTTAAACCTCTCCGACCAACTGTTTCAATAGCACAGAACGAGATGTTCATCATTTTCACATAAGGTAAGTATATAGATAAATCAGAGTGAAGAATATTCATATACGTATGGGATAAGTCTATATGACCTAGTGTATATAGAACGTGCTCCCTTCTCTTACTTATTATTTTGTTGAGAGGATTGTGTTTTAAGTCAATACTTCTCAGATTTGGTAGCAGATAGAAAACAGTCAAATCAACGTTTTCCAGATTATTATGAGCAAGACTGATGTACTTCAAGTTTACATATTTAATGTTTGAAACATTTTGAATGGAACAATGCAACAAAATTAAAGCAACAAGATATGTGCTCAACTTGAAATCAACCAGTGACATATTTTGAGCCTGTTGCATCCACGTATCTTAAATGGGTAAAGCGGCCAGAAAGAAAGGTTTTGAACATACGAAGACACGACCTTGACATTGGCATCCTTCAGGACAGCTCCTGTCACACATCAGTTCATCATCACGTTGTGGACACTGACCCCAACCATCACACAGATGATCTCCATGCACACAGATTCCGGAAAGTCGGCATCGGTAGAAACCAAGGCACCCCGCTGCCTCACACTCGTGCTCATCTTCTCCATAAACACAGTCAAAGAATCCATTGCATCGTGTGTAGACAGGCAGACAATACAGCCACTCAGACGTGCAACGGTAATGACTGTGAGGACATGATTCATCAGCTGTCATTATCTGTTGAACGAAGTAGCCTGTCCCATCTAAATCCACGTAATACTGCTGCTTCATGTCTTCTCCTCTGATCAGGGCATGGTAGGTGGCATCATCAGGACACTCTGCCTCATCCGAATCGTCTACACAGTCTGTGAATTGATTTACACTGTTGGTCAAGTGACACACATTGACCATTCAAGCACAGAAAACCAGTACACCGAGAATCACAAAATGACTCATCACTTTCGTCTGGACAATCCTGTCTGAAGTCGCAAACTAGCGTGTGATGTACTGTTGTCATGTCGTCATCACATCTGAATGGGACGTAGGGGAATCGACTCCCACCAAAGAACGTGTCAACTAGCCCTGGACAAGTTACGTTCAGCGCGATGTGTAGGTTTTTCGAATTCATAACTTTAATGGAATTACTCCCAGCGTCACACGACGAAAAACACATGTGCAATATAACTGGCACAGCAAATAAACAATGTTGTCGTGTGTACTGGCAAATAGATCTATAGGACAGTATGGGAGCCAATGACACAAGTGAATTTATGACACCGCGTAACTGTAAATCAAGTTCACATATAATTAATTTCAGCTGGAGGTATTTAAGCAAAATTCCTTTATGTGTAATTAACACGCTTTGAAAAGTCCTTGAAGGAATAATGTAATCCTCGAAATGAAGGTGATTTGTGTTATAAACAATAGTGGTGTCAACCATTTATAAAACTTGCTATATTGAAAAGGCGCAGAATACCAGCCTAGGCTTAAACTCACTGTTGTGTAAAACGTGATAAAATTTTTCAGCACATTTTGAAAGTCAAACTTTTCCTTCCCAGTTTTCACAGACGCTAGTTTTTTCATTTCTTTTGAGACATTCCATGTAAGAAAGCACACTGGGCACGACGCCTTGTTGTACCACGATCAATCTAAAACACTTATTCCGTGATGCCACCAGCCCCTTGCAATCAGCACTGCTAAAAGGACAGTCTCCTGTTTCATCCCGGCCATCTTCACATTCCGTCCACTGGTTACAGTGCAGATGAGCTTGAAACTCGGGGTACCGCTGTACAGAACAGTTGAACAAACCACTGGGCAGCTGCACTGGCTGGTTATATCCAGGATGCAAAGACAGCAACAGTTTCAGACCATTATGCCATCCAGGCGAAAATCGAAAATGAATCTGAAGGTGCGAAGTGTACATGGTAATGAACAATGGACGACATGTAACACAAACATGCTCAACGCTTTTGTGAGCTGTATTTGGTTTTGTATGACTTATGCTGATTGAATATAGTCAGTGCCAGTGAAGTGCATCTGTTGAATACTGATGACGTGTGTTGTGGGAACTCTCCAGTTATGGGTATACTGCAATTGAAGGGGACGGAAAGGCAGCATGTGTGGCAATATTAGATACATGGACTGTCCTGATGTAAAGTTTACAATAAATTCATGATATCTTACTTGCTCAAAATGAACCTTGATTGGAGGACTGTTGATGTACACTATCGACATCTTTTCCACAGTTGAATCAACAAAACTTTCATTCAAGTCGTGAGAATAGCATTTCACAGTAAAGGAATTGATTTTTTCTCTCTCAGTTAATACTTCAGTTTTCCAGAGTCTGGAATCACATTCATGGGACAGCCTTTGGATGTGAGCACGCACATAGCTGCGCCAAGGTACGCGCGACAGACAGGGTACAGAAAAGTGTATCATGGCCGCACTTCCCGTATACCACTCCACTGCGACTGGCTGTCGGTAATACGTGGCTTTCACAGCTGGATGCATTGGCCTGTATGGGTGTGATGTCTTTGTTGTTTTGATTTATGAGATATTCTATGCCGGGACAATTATCAGTTATTGTCAGTGGACCAAGAATGGTGCCAGGAAAGGAAACATTCACACTTTGCTGTATGGATAGGTCAGCACAGAAAAAGAGGAGAAAAACAACAGAATCCAAAACGCGCCATGATGCAGCTTCACGATAACTCAACACTGACTGCTGTGGTCGGATGTTTCGCTGAGACTTCTTCCATTACAACACCCCTCAGGTTCTGAAACATGTGAATGTTGAGGACAATGCGTGGATGCCAAGCTTCTAGGCCATGAACGAATGTAAACGTTCTGAGCCGTGTATCAATGTCAATGTTCTGAGCTGTGAGTTTAAAAATAATGTGTCAACCAATATCCTATTGGCTACACATTCTCCATTTGTCAGAAAGTTCTCTTGCCCATAGAATGTATCAATGCATGCATTATCAAGTGGACCCAAATGATCGTTGGCTGACATTTGTTAAAGATACATTGATATTGGCCATGTTTGGACAAATCAGTTTACGTTTAATATACTGAGACTAAAAGTTATAACATCTGAAAAGTTAGAAAATGATGTATTCGATTTTGGAAAGACAAGAAAAAATTCATGGAAACCTACTTCTTACAAGACCATTGTAAAAGAATATGAAACAGAAAATTATTTGACCACTCTTACAGATCCGAGGCACAGACAAACCTTCGGATCAGCGCCCATGACTTAAGAATAGAAAAAGGACGATATCTGCATATGTCTAGAGATCACAGACTTTGCAATCGTTGTAATGTATTGGAAAACGAAGTCCATTTTGTTGGTCACTGTGATAAGTTTGATGCCAACAGAAATATTTTAATGAAGGGCATAAAATGTCTTAATATTAATGCTTCAAATATTGTTCCAAGCCAGTTAATGACTATGGAGAATGTGCAGTCATTATTAGGAAATTTGTGTATGATCGTTTTTGTTCTTCCATGATAACCATATTGTGTATCATATACCCTGAGGTTTCATGACAATAGAATTTATTCTATTCTATTCTATTCTATTCACACACACACAGAGCAACAAAAATACAAATTCATCATCAACAACAACACATACATGCAAACGCACGTACACAGATGCAGACACACGCGCACATATATTTCTTTAATCTATGACATAAGAGCAAGCTTTGTTTATAATTGAATACACCCACACACACACACACACACACACACACACACACACACACACACACACACACACACACACACACAATTAAGTGGTGGGGGAAAACAAGTGCAGGCTAACAATTCTTCCGTCATTTTTGTTATGACTTGACAAAGATCTAAACTTTAAAAAAAGGGTTGAAGATGAAGAAAATGGAAACATAAAATTAAGAAAATATAATGTAAATATGACAACCTTTCACTAGCTGCATGAGGGAACCATCGAAATCCATCTTGAAGGCAGATCTATTGGTATAGCCTGCTCCTAGCCCTTTCATCCGCTGGATCGGACTCATCAGGGAGACACGGCTGATTGTGCCCGTGCTCTTGGCGTCAAACAGAGACACACCACAGCCCATAACTCTTAGGGGTTCTCAACGCCAAGGGTTCAAACAAGAATCCTACAGCACCCCCAAAGCAGCCAGCTAAGGGTAGTAAATGAAACAAAACGAAAGTGTGGAGAGGAAAGAAGTTGCTGAAAAACAAAAACATTATGCAAACAGTTTTTTTTTCTAAAAAAAAAAAACTATTTGCATAATGTTTTTGAAAAAGTGAAAAGACGTGTAATTATAAACGACTTCTAAAACGGGGGTGGGGGTGGGGGTGGGGTGGGGGTTAAATATGACTGATATGAGGGTGTTGCAGCAGTCATTTCAATGTGAATGGCTGGTCAGGTTGTCCGAGGCCTTAGCTGAATGCAAATGGTCCAGGATTCCAAGAGCATACTTTTCAACTTTTGGAAAAGATTTTTCTTTTTTTTTAAACTCAACTGAAGGATAAAAAAATAAAGGTTTGAAAGACATTTCCTCAACTTTTTGGCGGGAACTACTAAAAACGTGGCTTTTGAATATCAAAATATATACCTAAAAGAAACCCCATCGCATGGAATGCCTTTGAAGTAACGGCAGTATCACTTATTAGGTTCAAGTGATATATTTCAAGAAGTGGGCAAAAAAAAAGCTATAACGCACATACACGATATGTTACGAACTAACTTACTCTTAACATTTAGAGAGGTTGAAGAAATTTTAGGGCCTTCCGCTGAACTTTACATGCAGTATATGGTCGTTTATCTGGCTGTATCATCATTTCTAAGGGCCAATGCAGGTTATGTTTTTGATGAACATAAGGAAGAATATGTTAGTTTCAATGACAACTCCATGATAACAGCAAAGATGTTTCGCATTCATTTAACTCAAGATCTATACTGTGCCCCTCTTGTGAAAACAAAATTGGCACAATAAATTCGGAATCACTTTGGATGAAAATTTTTTGGAGTTTAGTCATAAAAGCAACCTCAGAAAGCAGACTTAGAGAGTTACATTGGAAGATCCTACATAATACTTTTCTGACAAACATACTGCTGTTTTAAATGGGCCTAGCTACTAATAATAAATGTACTTATTGCAAGGGTGAAGTGGATTTTGTTGAGCACTTCTCCGACTGTTATATAATCAAACCTGTTTGGTCATGTGTAGAACATACTATTTTGCGGAAGTTTAATGTTCACATGGTGGTAGCCAGAACTGAAGCTTTACTAGGAATTAAGGAAAAGAGTGGCTACCCCGCAAAAAATGATCCGATATATCAATCACCTTATTGTTATAGCTAAGATGCGTTGGAAAATTTCGATATGGTGCTCCTATTCACATTCAGTTCATGTATGAAAAAGAGCTGGATTTGAGAAAACTCGAAAGTCAGTGGTGAAATATGTCGTCGTATAATTATGTACCTATCAGAATGTAAAGTGATAAACAGTTGCCTACAAAAAGGAAAGACATGAATATGAAATTTTTAAAAAGTGTGTGTGTGTGTGTGTGTGTGCGTGTGTGTGTGTGTGTGGTGGTGGGGGGGGGGGGGGGGGGGGAATAGGAGGAGGGGAACCCTGACTGTGGGGGCAGAGGAGGAATAACTGGAGCGCATGCAATATTTACACATTGATTCTGTTTGATGTGCTCTTTGCCGACTCCTTCTTTCTCCTTGCCCCTATTTCAATAGAAGACAGTAAGATAGGGAAAGCGGTGGTAGAAAATAGGCGAGAGAGACAGACAGATTTGGAGAGAGGAGGTGAGAAGAAGGTGGAGAGAGGTGAAAAGAGGATGAGAGAGAAGAGGTGATCGAGAGGGAATGGGAGAGGGAGGGGAGATAGAGGAGGCTGGAGAGGGAGAGGAAATGAACAAATAAGTGAAACA
>JADBJO010004991.1:35000-37500 GCA_016801955.1 Conus betulinus
AGAGGTCCTGACACAATATTCAGACTCAAGCGTGTTCTTGTATGGAACAGGTACATGCATGCGGG
This sequence comes from Conus betulinus, assembly GCA_016801955.1. NCBI lineage: Eukaryota > Metazoa > Mollusca > Gastropoda > Neogastropoda > Conidae > Conus > Conus betulinus. The sequence continues at coordinate 35,066 of JADBJO010004991.1, forward strand.
ATCCGATTTTGCCCACCTGTTTCAAGCCGTGCGATTCGGAGTAAAGATACGCATGGAATCGGCCTTGAGCGCAGCATGCTGTCAGGTTTTCTTTTCATTTCTCTCAGAGATGGAAAGACCTCTGAATTTATCCCAAGGGCTTTGGAACTGTTCCACGAAGCATTACGCCAGCTTCCATCACCACCTGGCCTGTAACCTGAAGACAGAGTGTGAGGATGGTCGGGATGAAACAGGCGTCTGCCCCTACAGCAGTCCTCAGTGCAATGGACTGATTGCGATGTGTAACCATTGCTACAAACTTGTTCCTAGTCTGAGAGGATTTGTCAGTAGCAGAAAAGATTTTAACGAAAGGGCTCATGAGTATTGTAACTCAATACAAGGGAAAGTGAATTTTCCTCTATGTGCTTATAACTGGTATGCTGTGATCAGAAAGAAAATCAAGTATCACCCCTATCGGCTGCTTTCACCTTTGGGTTGGCTTGTACACTGAGGATGCGTCCCTGCCTATGATGTACAGGCGTGCTCTGGTTAACAATGGCATGGTGATTCTGCATCATCATGGAATACCTATGTGACTAATCGTAAAAAACATCGAAGGGCTGTGCCAGAACATATGTACCCAAACCATTGAAACTTACCCCACATTTATATTCCGAACTGTGTGTGTCGACAAATTCTTTGGCTCTTTCCTATGGGACGATGTGTGAATTCAAAATTAATCACACATCAACAAATCATTATAGTTCAAAGGAAGTATCAATGAGCAACGTTTCATTTCCACAACTATCAGGACACCAGCACATGACAGAATGCCCTGAAGGTTATGTGATGCCTACCTTTCTTCTCTGTGGGTCTGCCCAGTACAGGATGTGTGGTCAACAACAAAACCTCCGCCTGCATGTTTTCTACAGAGAGCGTCCAATACATACACATTTGAACCATCTGGCCATCAGAGTCTCTCTGTTCCCACGTACACTTGCAGTGAGGATATGACACGGGTATCATACACTTTGGTATGCGATTTTATAACTGACTGTCATGATAAGAGTGACGAGTTCTTCTGCAAGCATCCTTCTTGCCGCGGGGTGTTTAGGTGTCACAATGGCCAGTGCCTACCCTATGAAAAACACGTGTGACAACATGTTCCACTGCCGGGATGAGTCAGATGAAGAGTACTGTGCAGACGTCAGAAGAATCAAGATGGTGCAACAGAGTGCGTTGCCACCCCCTACCCTGGTCCGTTTTGATGGCATTGCACAATTCATCGCTACCCCGATGAAATCCAATGAGTCTTGTCCTGAGAGCCACTACCGTTGTCCTGGTGACTTCAATGATTGTCTGCCTGTCTACACACCCGCTGCAATGGACTGTACGACTGCATCGAGCACCAAGATGAACAGAAATGTGAAGACGTGAAATGTCCAGGCTTCTTTCGGTGCAGACGTTCAGCACTATGTTTACATAGTGACCAGGTATGTGATGGCTGGCCTCACTGCCCAATGCATGACGATGAACTGTCCTGTGGCGTTACATGTCCTGTAGATTGTCTTTGTCAGGGTTATACCTTTCTGTGTCCTCAGCCTTTCTCTGCTGAACTCTTTGCTCACCTCCGATACCTGGATGCCACAGGGTCAGGTTTGTCACTGGAGGATGTGGGGAACAACACCCTCCTCATTGGTGTGGTCCTTGCACGGTGTTCTTTGACGTTTTTTCTGCCTAGAATTCACTTGCTGAACGTCAGGCTTTTGGATATCAGTGGTAATCAACTCCAAAACGTCAATCTGTCGTCCGTCCTCGCTTTAGAGAGTCTGCAAACACTGTCTTTGAGCGACAATCCTCTGTCCTCTCTCTTCACCGGTCTCCCCTCTGTTCATCAACCCGGCGCACTGACCACGTTGAACCTGGCCCACACTGCCCTGACTATGCTGGACACAACAGTCCTGACCTCATTCCCTTTCCTCCAGACACTGAATTTAACTTTCACAGCCATTCACACCATTGGCCTGGCAGGCTTCCAGCTTACACCTCAGTTACATGAACTCCACATGGATCACAGCCCCATTAAAATATTTCCACCTGATGTCTTCAAAGGTCTGACCAATGTACGCTTCATATCCACAGAAAACTACAAGCTTTGCTGTCCTGAAACACTTCCTCCTAACCTGAACAGCTTGGTTTGTCTGGCACCAAAAGATGAAATCTCATCCTGCAAAGATCTACTGCAGTCGTGGACATACCGAGGGTTTTCTGTGGCTGGCCGCCTGTCTGTCTTTGACTGGTAACGTCTTCTGTCTCTGCGCTCGTTTGTTCGTGAAGAGCATGGCATCCTCAAGTGGTTTCAGTGTCTTTGTAACCAACCTCTCCATCGCCCGACTTTCTGATGGGTGTTTACATCGTGGTCATTGGAGTGGCTGACGAACGCTTCCGTGGACAGT
>JADBJO010004991.1:42500-52500 GCA_016801955.1 Conus betulinus
ACTGTGCTTAGATTGAAAACAATATTTCACAACCGTGTTCAACTTCGAAAGTGTTCTTGGGAAATGTGCGTGGATCCGATTTATCAAGTTCACAATATCACAGACACAGCCTCTGTGATCACAGCATAAACTAATTTTCAACTTATCTTGAACCATTTTAAGAAGACTGTCTAGTTTACGTTCTAGGGAATTTCTCCTTTCTGCTTTCTGAAGCAATCCCATTGGTGTTTGTGATGCATTCGGTCGTCAGAAAGTTGATGTCACTCTGTCACCATTGTGAGTTGCTCTACTAAAATCATCGTTGTCCTCCGTGAATCATGTACACCGGGTTATCAGAACGAAATTAAATTGATCTGTTAAAACTTTCCCTACATCTGTAATAAGTTTCACCAGCTTAAGATTTCTACTGTTGAGTAAGGCAAGTGAATAAGACACAGTTATCTCTTGCAAAGACCTTTGGGTAAGCAAAACTCTTACACCACTTAGAAACACACCAGCTTCGATGTCCACAATGTTAAACGGTTTTGTTATACGTGAACATTTTTTATCGAACCTTCCAGACCACGTTTTTGCATGTGTTTGTTTAAAATTTGTATTTAAAGAAAGAGGATCTAATTAGTAGATCCGTAGCACGGAATTGAGAACGCAAATGGATAACTCGTTTATCCGGAACAAAAGCGATCAAGGCGAACATAGAGATAAGGGTGTGTGAAAAAGTCATAAACGCAAATCCCTTATAACATGTGCACCAACCGCTAAAGACATAGACACTTCAGATTTGTCCGAATTGTCCGATTAGTCATTGCTTACAAAATGTGTTTTGGACTGTCACATTTTATTTTTAATTTGTCCATACCATTCTTGCTTTGATTATATTCACTGTAGATTCTTAGCACCCTGCTGTCATCCGACTTACATCAGAACAATTCAATCGTTTGCCAACAGTTCAAAACAGTGCAGTGAGGTTCTTGAGAAAAAAAAAAGACCTACTACCTCCCCCCCACTCCCCACCCCTAAGAAGAAAAGAGCGACCTGTAAAATGCATATGACAGTAAGAGATTTATCCTACCATCCCGCCATTTCAGTGGGTTACTTTGGCCATATTTATCTGCCTCGTTCGGTACAGATTATTCTTTCCGTTCAGTTCGTTCTTCCATGAAACGCACTAGCTACTGTCTTGAATGCAAATTGAAAAGCACTGAGAATCATTTTTTCTCTGGAACACATTAAAAGATACCCTCATTGCTGTCCAGTATACAGAATATCTCATCCCAGTCCAAATTTAAGGATACTTTTTAAACGACTAAGAAATGTACTGACCTAAGTTGCAAGCTGTGTATGTGCGCGCGCGCGCGCGCGCGCGCGCGCGCGCGCGCGTGTGTGTGTGTGTGTGTGTGTGTGTGTGTGTGTGTGTGTGTGTGTGTGCACGCATGTGTGTGTGTGTGTGTGTGTGTGTGTGTGTGTGTGTGTGTGTGTGTGTGTGTGTGTTCAAAATTTGCTTTATATGAAAACATTCGTTTTGAGATTAATTTAATTTTGTATGCTATGATTGATATCAATAATTGTAGCGTTTTGTTTTTCTACAACAGTTTTTCCCTGATTTGCATTCATGCGATGCTTCATTTAAAACATCCTGGATCGATCTCTTCGTAAACTAATTGAGTAGTTGGACTGGTTTAAAGGCAGATAAATGTGAGGGCGCAGGTGGCACCACATCGGACAAAAGGCAGATAAAGGTGAGGGCGCAGGTGGCACCACATCTGACAAAGGTAGATAAAGGTGAGGGCACAGGTGGCACCACATCGGACAAAGGCAGATAAAGGTGAGGGCACAGGTGGCACCACATCGGACAAAGACAGATAAAGGTGAGGGCACAGGTGGCACCACATCGGACAAAGGCAGATAAAGGTGAGGGCGCAGGTGGCATCACATCGGACACAAAGGCAGATAAAGGTGAGGGCGCAGGTGGCACCACATCGGACAAAGGCAGATAAAGGGGAGGGCGCAGATGGCACCACATCGGACAAAGGTACTGCTCTGGCTACCTGCTGTCCTTCTTCTACGAACCGACCATGATGTCAGTCCATTCTTCCTGGTTGTTGTGTCCACACCGCTAAACTGACCTCCCTGACTGTTACCCTGGAAATGGTGTCTGATTTCCTTTTAACATCATGGCCATTTTTTTTTTCTTTTTCTTTAAAAAACACCTTCTCTTCTTATCTCAGACCATTGGCGTCTGCACTATTGCACATCCTTTGCTCCCTAAAAACCACGATGACAATGATGTTGGTCTCGCTTGACAACAAAGCTACTGGTTGATAATAATGATGTTCGTCCGATTTCGAAGATGACCATGACTTCAATCTCAGATGGAAGATCGCAGAGTGTGGGTCCGCAGGTGGCTGGTGAGTCCGATCTGGCCCGGAAGGAACGCCAACATGTGGGACACATGTGGATGGGTGCTACAGTGGAGGTGGAGGTAGCCCTGGCCTTGCGCGCGGCTCGCTTTCTCTCAGCTACTGCTGTGCGTCTCTTCTCTGATGTATATGCACCCTTTGTGATGCTGCTTCGCCAGGCTGGGCGGTCCATGGCAAGCGACTCCCAGGTGTTGAGGCTGATGTTCAGGCCATTGAGGGATACTTTGAGGCAGTCCTTGAAACGTTTCTTCTGGCCCCAAAACTTTGAGCTTGCCCTGACTCAGTTCTCCGTACAGCAGTTGTTTCGGCAGTCGACTGTCTGGCATTCTGACGATGTGGTCATCCCATCTGGCTCGGGATTTCTGAAGAAGAGTGTAGATGCTGGGGATGCTGGCCCTTTCCAAGACCTCAGTGTCTGGACTTTGTCCTGCCACTTGATGTGTAGGAGTCTGCGGAGACAGCTGAGGTTAAGCTGTTTGGCGTGTCTGCTGCAGACAGTCCAGGTCTCTCTGGCATAGAGGAGAGTGGTTCGTACCACTGCATGGTAGACCTTCAGCTTGGTGGTAAGGCCTAGTCCTCTTCACTCCCAGACATTTTTACGGAGTCTCCCAAACACAGAGCTGGTTTTGGCAATCCTGTTCCTGACCTCTGCATCAATGTTCACAGCACGTGAGAGTGTGCGCTCCAGATAGGTGAAGTTGTCAACTGCCTGTAAGTTCTGTCCCTTTACCGTGATGTGTGGTTCCTGGCAGGGTTTACGTGGCGGAGGCTGATGTATCATTTCGGTCTTTTTGGTGCTGATGGTGAGACCGAAGTTGTCGCAGGCTCGTGAGAGCAGTCCATTTCGTGCTGCATCATCTGCTCTGTGCTGGCATTGAGGGCGCAGTCATCAGCAAACTAGAAGTCCCTGATGACGGTCTCTTTTACCTTTGTAACAGCCTGCAATCGCCTGAGGTTGAACAGTCCACCGTCAGTTCTGTATCTGGCGTTTATACCACCCTGGCAGTCACTAAAGGCATCAGTCAGCATGGCGGAGAAGACCTTGCTGAAGAGTGTAGGGGCTAGAACGCAGCCTTGCTTTACGCCGTTGGTCACTGGAAAGGCTTCTGACTGGTCCCATCATCCAGTAATTTCACCATCATGCCGTCCTGGAACTGTCGGACGATCGTAGTGAAGTTGCTGGGACAGCCAAATTTCTCCATGATCTTCCACAAGCCATCTCTGCTGACCGTATCAAAGGCCTTGGTCAGATCGACAAAGGTCACAAACAGATCGCTCTGCTGCTCTTGGCATTTTTCCTTGAGCTGTCGTGCTGCAAACAGCTTGCCAAGGAATCCACAATCGACGAACTGTCAAAAATGGTTCCGCTTCTTTATGGACCTAGGATCAGAATCACAGACACACGTCATAGATCTGTGGCAAACAACGACAAATATACAAAGCAACAACAAACCTAGCCACATCCGTCTGGAATTTACAGCAAGACCAACAGAGCAGCAGTAGCAGCAACAACAAACAGAAGCAGCAGCAACTACAACAACCACATCAACAACAACAACAACAACAACAACAACAACAAAATCCATTACATCTACCTCCAGAAACCATAATAAGCAAGGCAAGCAGTGCTGCAGATTGCATACTAGTTACTCCTGCAGGTTCAAATTCTGGCAGCAGCAGGAAAAAACAGAGGATGGAGCGGGAGCAGGAGGGAGGGGGGATGGGGGCGTTCGGGGGGTGGGGGGTGGGATTTGGCCATAGAAGGACATCTGGATTTATGACGACCTTGGCCTGACCCTCTTAGGAAAGACTGGGGGGGGGGGGGGGGGGGGGGGGGGGGGGGTTGTTCTTCTTTGAAGACCCTCTGTTGTCAAGCTCCACCAAGAGGTTCTTCATACTTCAGACCGGACAGTGGCGTTGCTCTTACAAGACTCAGATGTGATGACAGTCATGATCATGGGGTCACACGTCTGGGCAGTGAAGTCAATGATCACGGGCGCGTCACATGACTAAAAAAGGATGATGGTCATAAGCATGAGATCATACGACCGAGCAGTGATGTCAGCCAATGTAATGACGTCACATGACTGGACAGTGACGGCGGTGATAACAGTATTAACACATGATTGAGCTGTGACGTCAATGATGATCGTAAAGTGACACATCTGATTGGCAACGAGGATGATGATTGTTGTGATGATAATGGTGGTGATGGTGTTGAAGAAGAAGAAGAAGAAGAAGAGAAGAAGAAGAAGGAGGAGGAGGAGGAGGAGGAGGAGGAGAAGAAGAAGAGGAGGAAGAAGAAGATGATGGTAATGATGTTGATGATGATGATGATGGTTTTAACACGATGGCGTCGATATATATCACAAATAAAACTAGAGAGCAGCAGCAAGAACTCCAAAAACGCTCAAACGGGAAGGGAGCGACATAAGTTTAAAAATGTGATTAAAAAAAGAGATAAAAAAAAACACCAACAAACTTGTTTCCAGCTCTCTGCTCTCTTCAGGGTGTTCATTTTGGGCACGCTACCGGTGTTATATATATTGTGTGTGTGTAAGCGTGAGTTCTGCATGTGTTTCACGCGGCCTGTATCTTTTTACAATTTTGATTTTTTGGGGGGTGCGTTCAGGGAGGGTGTGTTAAGGAATGGTGTGTTGACAAGAATTTCCATTTGTGCCTGCAATTGTTTATGATCTCAACAGCAATAATTCCACATTTGATGTCACAATGGGTTCATATGATGGTGCCGAAACATGTGAACTAGTTTGGACTATTCATGTTATCCAATATACAGAAAACACTTGGTAAAACAGGTTGGCTTGTACAGAGACGATGGCCTCGCCGCGCGCTAAACAATAACCAAAAACCATTGAAAAAAAGAAAAAAGAACTTTGCAAAATCTTCCAAAGCCACAACTTAAAAATCACAGTAGAAGCCAACAAGAAGGTAGTAAACTACCTAGACATAACATTAGACCTTAATGACCATGTATACAAAAACCATATAAAAAACCTAATGATACACCCATCTACGTAGACATCAAAAGTAACCATCCACCCTTCTATCCTAAAAACCATACCCAATGGCATAAACAAAAGACTATCTAACCTGTCATGCAACGAGAAAGTATTCAACAGTGCAGCAGTTGAATACCAAGAGGCACTGAAAAAAAGTGGCTACAAACTACAAACTACAATACAACCCAGATAATAACATGAACAGTAATAATAAAAAACAGGAAAAGGAAGATCATATGGTATAATCCCCCATATGATGGAAGAATAAAGACTAATGTAGGAAAAGAATTCTTTAAAATTCTTATAACATCATTTCCAAAAGAACATGTACTATCTAAAATATTCAATAAAAACACCATCAAGCTATCATATTCATGTATGCCCAACCTCAAAAACATAATTGACTCATCTAACAAAACTAAAGGCAACACAGCCAAAAAGGGTAACAAAAGGACATCTTGTAACTGCACAAAAAAAAGATCAATGCCCCCTGAATAATAAATGCCTTTACAATAATATTGTATACCAAGCCACAGTAACAACTGATAGTGACAAAGAAACATACATAGGGATTACTGCAAACCATTTCAAAACTAGATATGCAAACCATAAACAGTCCTTCAAAAATGAAAAATATAAAAACCAAACAGAACTACAACACACATTTGGAAACTTAAAGATAAAAAAAATAGACTATAATATATCATGGAAAATTATAAAAAAAAAGAGCAGCACCATACAACAATATCTCTAAAAAAATGCAACCTATGTTCTACAGAAAAGTGGCTGATATTATGCAAACCTCATCTAGCAACTCTGAATTCAAAAGTTGAGATCATAAACAATTGCAGGCACAAATGGAAAATTCTTGTCAACACACCATTCCTTAACACACCCTCCCTGAACGCACCCCCCAAAAAAATCAAAATTGTAAAAAAGATACAGGCCGCGTGAAATACATGCAGAACTCACGCTTACACACACACAATATATATAACACCGGTAGCGTGCCCAAAATGAACACCCTGAAGAGAGCAGAGAGCTGGAAACAAGTTTGTTGGTGTGTTTTTTAATCTCTTTTTTAATCACATATATATATATCTGTTACAACAACCAAAACTGAAAGAAGAGGTATGTCCATAAGGACTCCAAAGATACTAGTCACAACAAGTTAAGGGCTACAGGTCAATTTCGACCACTGCAAGAAAGATATGTGTATAAAAATGTTGTGACAAATGGACCAGTAGATCAGGTTACAAGTGCAGCCTATCCATCTACGAAAGCACGTGCGTCACACGTTCTCTCGCATTCACTTTATGCATTGAATGAAAGCCTTGTGAACATCAGTGATATTCGTGAATTTTTGTGTCAAATTTCGGCAGGATTAGAGGACAAAAAACAGCAAAACGTACAAGCACGTTCAGGTTAAAGTTAACTTTTGTCAGCATTTAGCCAGCCAGGGATGGTATAAAAGTCACGAAAATCTGGCCTCTTACAAGCATGCCTCTGAGAACAAACCTTTGCACCCTGGACTGCGGACGCGCCCTGGCATGGCTGAAAGCCTGTCATTACGAGAAGTTGGATGATGACTGGGAGGGAGCTCACTCTGTAATCCAGAGGCTGCAGGAACGTTGCTGCCAGCACTCTGAGACATCAACTGAGGACAGCTGTCAACAGAAAACATCAGCACCAGCACCATCCAACACTGGCTACACAAGTTTGGCCTCCAATCAAGACGTGCTGCCATCATAATCCCCCTGACACTGGATCATCGTCAGGCCCGTGTGGCCTGATGGCAGCAACATCAACACTGGACCAGGCAGCAATGGTCCAGGTCTTGTTCACCAACGAGTCCCCTTCACTGTTGCCTTCAATGATGGCAAAAGACGGGTTCTGGGCGCAGGCAAGGAGAGTGGTTTGTAGACTGTGTTGTTCATGAGGTTGACCGCTGTGGAGGAGGCCCAGTGATGGTGTGGGGTGGCTTCCATGTCAACGGCAGAACATCTTTGTACGTCATCCAGGGTTCTATGCCCAGACTTCGCTACAGCAATGAGATTGTTCAGCCTCTCATCCAGCCAGCTCTTGACCAAGGGCAACCTTGATAACACTCCTCCTCATTGTGCACCAGTCGTCACTGACTTCATGCATCAGCAAGGGATCCCAAGGAGGGACTGGTCTGCTCGTTCACCTGACTTGGAACCAATTGAAACACATGTGGGACGTTCTGGGACAAAGGGTGACCAACAATTACCCTCCTCCTGCGGATGTCAACCAGCTGGCAGAATTTTGCAACAGGAATGGCAGAGCAGTCCCCTGAGCACTTTCAGGAATCTTGTGTGCACTCCATGCGCCGGCGCGGCCTTGAATGTCTGGCAGCTAGCGAGGGTACGCCCGATATTGACTTTGTTTAAATGCACTTACCTGATTCCTGACTTTTGAAAAGAGGGGTGTACAGTTCCTATGTTTTTGAATGAATTTGATCGCAACCTCTATAAAATCGTTGGTTATTGATAACATTAACAATTTTATGTTTTAAATAGCCTCGTCTGTGCCTTTTCTGTCTTTGGTGGTGCTGCTGTTGTGAGATGGCCCTTAACTTGTTGTGACTAGTATATTTAGCGTCTCCTTTGTAGACTGACACATCCAGCTATTTTCTTTCTCTGACATGACAAGTTTTTCTTTTCTTTGGTAATACTCACTCCATCAGCTATTATGCATTGGTCGCTGATCTTTCGGGTTCCTCCACGCTGACTTCCACCTTTGTTGAGCCACTCAAGGACGTGGGGTCAGTTTCTAAACTGCAGTCAGAGCAGAATGGGGAATCTGATAAATGAACAACAGTGCACTGTGCCAGCAGATTAAACGTCGGAAAATCAAGTCTAGGATTGAAGCCATGGTGCCAATGAGATCCACGATAATAAATCAGACGAGGAAGTAACACGGGTTCTCGAAGCCAAACACTAGAAACTCAACTTCTCACACGCAAGTACAAAACAGGATGTGGAGAAATCCATTAACAGGGAGGAAGCATGTGGTGATGCAACAGTGTCTTAAGGGGACTGGGCATGTAGATGGCATTGTCAGAGCAAACGCTTCCACACCAGCAGATTTAGCAGCGAAGGTTTGTGCTCCAGAAAGTCAGAGTTCGTCTCTGAGACCACTGTGACATCAGGAGCATGGAAGCGGAGCCACTTGGATGAAACGAATGACTAGCGATGCACACCATGCCTTTCAGAAAGGAAAAAAAAAACCATTCAGAGAATATTCAACAGAGTGACATGAGGTAAGATGAGGTAATGTTAGTACTAGCCCAGCCGATCGCAAAAGGCCCCGTAAGGGCTGTCACTGCGTTGAAGTCTATTCATAAGTCATATCTAAAAGAACCCTGTCAAGATACACTGTCAGTTTCAGTTCCACCTTCTTCAAGGAGGTGTCACTGCCGGCGGACTAGTCCGCGTACGCTACACCATATCTGCTAAGTTTTGAGACCACACTGCGCTGAGGGATAAATGAATTAATCACTAAGATGAGGGAAATTTAGAACAGGGTTTCGTAACTACGATTTAGCAGATGTCTGACCTACACATCAGCCCAAGGTGCTGGTCAGACCTTGAGTGCCTACTTAACATTGGTTGTGCTTTTTTTTATCATTGTATGTGTGTGCAGTGAATGTACACATGTGTGTGTATGGATGTGTGGGCACGGCCCATGTGTATGCGTGTATGCGTATGCATGTGTGTGTGTGTGTGTGTGTGTGTGTGTGTGTGTGTGTGTGTGTGTGTGTGCACCTTCAAAAATCACACACCAGAAATTTTGCTTTAAAATCTTTCTCCTGTAAAATCTTAGATCAGATGAAAATGTTAATCTCACCCTCAAAGCCAGATATAACATCAGATGGGACATCCCTGAACAAGATATTCACGGATTCTGCTGTAATTTTTTTTGTCTCACATCGTGCAGGTCCCCCCAACACTCTAAAAGGACATGTTTCACTGTGAGTGGTACATGACATGGAATGCACCACAGATCGTCTTCACCTTTTAAAAGATAAGAATGGGTGTTACAGGAGTGGCCTGTATGCAAACGGCACCAGATTGTTTCTTCTTTATAGCCGCCTCGGGAACATTGTGACAACTCTTTCAGGTTTGGACGGATTTCAGATAGTTTGTTATCCATCTGCAAGGTCCATTCCTCTTGCCGGAGGCCTTTGACGCAAATCTGGGCCTTGGGGTTCAGATCAGTGTGCCCAAATCTTTCTTTGTGGCACTCTTGGCAAGTTGATCAACCACCTCGTTGCGTCAAATGCCCACATGGTGGGAAACCAAGCAAAAACTATGTTATATCCATCTGATTTCAGACAGGTGTACAGGTCCAATAATTTCAGAAGTTGAGGGTGCTTGAGGCTATGGCTGGCAATGGCCTCCAAAGCAGAAAGGGCGTCTGACGAAATGAAGACATCTTTATGTTTTGATCTAGAGATCATTTCAAGAGCCAGAACCAAGGCTGTCAGCTCAGCAGTGTAGATGAAGCTGTCACAGTGAATATGTTTAGAATATCTCTGAC
>JADBJO010004991.1:55000-57500 GCA_016801955.1 Conus betulinus
ACAAACAAATAAAAATAAAAACAGTGCATGCCACTGATTGGTGTCACAGTCAGGTACAGGATGGGGAGATGTTTGACTGCCGGATGGGGGGAAGGGGGTGAGAATATAGAAGACAACCTGATGTATCATAGTGGATTATCTGGAAAAGAAACAACATGACCTATTGCACGACCTACGACTTTTTAGACGCTGGTAACACGAAGGTCGTTGACAGAGACGCACTTCATGAGTAGTGAGGAGGCACAAGCAACGAGGATGCCTCGTCCTTGTTCGTCCGTTGAGTCGACGAGAACCTCTTCAGTTATCTTGGGGTTGAGGGGGAAAGGGGGGGGGGGGGGTGATTTGTGGAAACGCAGGTGGCTGATGAAGCTGATGAATGCACTGAATGTGTGGTGACATCTTGGACAGGGAATGTGGAAGACCTGCTCTTGATTGATGGGGCGGACTTTCCTTGCCTGTCTTTTTTGTTGCGCTGTGGCTGTCCTCCTTTCTTCACATGAATTGACACTTTGTAGGAAGCGTAATGCCGACTAGCTTGATCTATGGCACGCTGTTCCCATGTGTCAGGGATAATGTTAAAACGCTTTTAAGGATATTTTGATATTTTCAACACAAACGTGAAGTCTGTTCTTCTATATGGTTCAGAAACATGGCGGGTAACCAAGACCAACACCAACAAGCTACAGACGTTCATCAATAGGTGTCTCAGAAACATCCTCAACATCAGGTGGCCAGAAGTATCTCCGATGATCAACTGTGGGACACGACAAGACAAGTCCCAATAGAAACTGAGATAAAGAAACGGAAATGGGGATGGATCGGCCACACGCTACGGAAGCCTGTATCCAACGTAACCAGACAGGCTCTGGATTGGAATCCACAAGGAAAACGAAAAGTGGGTCGACCAAAACGGACATGGCACAGGAGTGTCGATGCCGAGGTGAAGGCCACCGGAATGACGTGGGCCCAGCTAAAGAGGACCTGTCAAAATCGCGTGCGTTGGAGGACTGTCGTCGCGGCCATATGTTCCTCAGGGAATCAAGAGGCATAAGTCAAGTAAGTCAAGATGTTTTGAGAGTATCTTTGAAGCATTCCTTGTTGCAGGCCACCATAGCGGGGTCTGTTGGGTAACCAGTGGTCTGGCATGCGAGCTACATGACCTGTCCATCGAAGCTGAGACAGCATCAGGATGGTGTGGATGCTCGGCTCGGCTCGGCTCGGTTGCTCAACACCGATATAGTTCTGTATGGTGAAAAGGGGCTTACTATCAGGAACATTTTGGAGTGTAACGCTTGAAAAACGGTTTGTTACCTCCAGACTATTGAGATGAAACCCAGACATATAACGCAGTAGCATAGATGAGGGTATTACACACATTGTGTAATACATCGTTGAATGTTGGACCACTTCATGAAAGACAATATACAACCAGATACCACCCTCTATTCTAAAAGAAGACTGGTGTACACCCCATGCCAATGTTTGTTATTTACATCTTTATATTAACAAAGCGTTTCACATGCACTACACATACGTACATTTAGCTTGTCACGAATCATTCTGATTAAACAGAACTGAATATCCCTTGTTTTGATTTTTAACATTTGTTTAGCCAAAGGTGGATGGCTGCATGTTCCATGTTCCAAACTACAGAAAGAAGGGCAATGACCCAAACGATGCATCAAAGAGTGGGTGCATTTCATATCCACACCCTCCTCTGAGATGTGTCGCATGGGTACCCCATAACCCAGCGTTTATAGAGGCTACCCTCTCTCTGAACTGAAATATACCTGTCGCTCACGCCCTTACGGACGATGTCTGAGGTATCGTGCAGTGCACTGCTATTGCACTTAATCTTGAAAGAGTTGATCTCATGCCAGACGTACGGTGCTGAAAAAAACATAATTCCCCCCCTTGGTTTTTCTTTGCTTTAAGTCACTGCAATCTCGGCTCGAATTGCCACTTCCTATTAATGACTCCATCTTCACTCAAAAGTTCATTCTGCTGGACGGGTAAAATACCTTTTTTTGTGGCGTGTGGTCATGTGGACAGAGCGTGACTCCTCTTTTGACAGTGGTGAGATCCGCTGTGTTCACTTGATCTACAAAAAAGAATACAGGACATGGTTGTGATTTTAACATGAGAACCAATCCTGACCTGACAAAACGCAAGCTCTACAAGAAAAAAAAAAAGTTTTACTTGTCAAAAGCAAGGGAACCCAAGGCCGAACCAATCCTTACTCGGTCTTCTCTCTCGCCGACATTACAAACAGCTTCCGCTATCGTCTGCTTTGTCACCAGATCATGGATGACGTCACTTCCCTTCTGTCCGCTGCCAAACCTCAGGAGAGTGCAGCAGAGAAACAAACAATCTCTCCCATCTATGAGTGTTCTGTTGTCTCCCAAAGCCTAGGAGACCATAGCAGACGTGTCTAAAACAATCAGAAAAAGGCCCCATCTGCATTGTCTGACCACTTCACGACGAAATGTTTCACGTAAAG
>JADBJO010004991.1:60000-62500 GCA_016801955.1 Conus betulinus
GGGGAGGTGGTGCAGGTCACAGCCCGTCACGTCCAGTGTCTGTAGCTGTGGTGTGGGCAGTCTGCCAGTGACCCGCTTCAACCCACTGTGTGACAGGTTGAGGATGATCAGTGAGGGGAACACGCTCAGCATCTCAGCAGACTGCTGGGGCAGGTGTTGTGTAGACAGGCGTGGGACGTACAGGGCAGAGGTGTTGTGTGTCATCGATGTACTGTCATCCACAAAGATTTCAGTCAGTGGGTTACCTGTCAGCAGCAATATTTTCAAATTCTTCGTCGGTGTCATCTGGTCCATGGTCACCTTTTGGATGTGGTTGTGACTTACGTCTAAAATGATCAAGTTCGACAACCGAGGGAGGTGAAGAGTGCTGATGTCGCAGCGTTGCAGAGCCAGAAACACCAACATGGTGTTGTTCCACAACGCTTCAGGCTTCAGTCCACTGTCACTGGCGTTCAGGTAACGCACATCAGGAGAGTTCTCAATGCTGACTTCCATCCTGCATTGTAAAGACAAACCCTGGCATGAGCAGTTTGAGGGACACCGGTGTGATGACAGAATCGTTCATCGTCCTGCTGCTCGCAGTGTAGGAACTGGTCACACAGATGGTCAGGGTGCAGACACATACGAGAACCTCTACACCGATAGAAGCCAGGACATTTGAAGAGCTCACAGCCCGTTTCATCCTCATGGCCTGGGCAGTCGTGCACGCCATTGCAGAGGACAAAGACAGGCAGGCAGTAACCGTTACCAGGGCATTGGAAATGGGTCTGTGGAAACACTGTGGCATCATGCTTGAAGCCGTCTGCAGTGGAGGAGGGGAGGGGAGAGAGAAAAGGTGTGCCATGCATCTCGTTCTTGAACAGCACCACTGCAGGCGGCTGCAGAGGCGTGTACTGCAGTTTTTTTTTTCTCCGGTGAAAGTCAGATATCTAAGGTGAGGCACACAGACAACCAGTTGGCAACACAGCTCTCTTCATCTGCAGCATTGAGACAGTTTTTCTTCAGAGTTGCACCATTCAATGAAAGAAAAACACTGCAGGTAGAATAATGCATGTTCACGTTATTATAGTGGCATAGCCATTGAATAATGCATATATATCAAAGATGAGAGAGAATATATCATACGGTCAAGGACTAGAATGTGTGACCATAATTATGAGCTGAGAAGAGCCCTGTACATTTTTTTTTTTATGAACATGCATCAGGACACTTTAAACATTCAGACTGCTTTTCGTTTTTAATATCACCGCAAACCAGCAATCCTGAACAATGTTTGTATTCACCTCTTTGTTCTGTTACCTTTGAAAACATATAATATGTCTATATCGAGCCTTATTTCATGATATATGCAGATGTCACGCAAAACTGGGATATAAACGCCTGCGGTGCTGTCAAGGAAAATAACCATTTCAGACCCGCATCCGTGAAGCACAAGTAGTGGTCTCAGTCTTTCTGTCCCGAGCTATGACACCCAGCAATTCAGATAATGGCCAGAATTTATTCGAGGTCATTATAATGCTCTATTTATGAAAGTACAGTTTAAAGCGAGTAGATATGAGAGCTGTTGATACTTTCAACCATCGTTTACAAAAACTAACACAGATGGATGACGTAATCGGACTCATAAGATACTCTGGCTGCTTAAAAATTGTTATTCATTTCAAAAAAAAAAAAAAAAAAAAAAAAAAAAAAAAAAAAAAAAAAAAAAAAAAAAAAACCGAATGCGACGGATCAATTTACCAGTGCACCGTTTGAAGTTTAAGAAATGGGTATCGTCATTTAAATCGTCATTTCACACAGTTTAAGTGCATCATACTAATCAGTGCTTCACCTGTCGTTGTAGATTCTCGGACACATGTTTACAACGTGACTGTATGTCAAGCCAACATTGCCCTATCTATTGTGATTCAGCAATAGTGATCCATCTCTGAAATCTGCAGATGTCACGGACTTAAAAAAAAAACTAGATTGATATATCTGCTATCAGTTGAGTGTAGTCATCTGGAAAAAAAAAGTTCATAAACAAATAACTACTAAGTACTTGTAGTATCACAGCTTGCTCAACTATTTGAATTTTACTTTCTCCATAACGAATTCTGCCGTCCTGCATTAGCTTCACTCTGTGTCACATGATCATCTGCTGTTAATCAGGAAAAGACAAAACATTTTCCCCCAGATTCAATCTTGTAGACCACGACATTGTTTTAAAAAGTGTTCAAGTCAAACATTTTTATAAAAGTTACATTCTTTCTGCCATATGTTGTGAACCAAAACTGCACATCTACTTGAATCATACATATTCTTCCACGTGGATTAGAAATTATGGTTGGTGTACAGCAAGGTTCTGTTTACGATCTTCATCCTATTTATTTTCATAAATGATCCACCACTGCACATATTACACAAAGAACGCAATATGTGATCCGTTTGCTAATGGAAGTTAACTTCACTGCAGTGTCACGGATATCAAACCTTTACCATCATTACGGCAATATTATAT
>JADBJO010004991.1:67500-70000 GCA_016801955.1 Conus betulinus
ACTTAATTTTAAAAGCAAATCCCTCCTCAGCATTTTCTTTTTCCCGGAAGGGGTGGGTGGGGGGGGTGGGGGGGGTGGGAGTGGCAGTGGAAGAGGGGAGGACAGGGGCGGACTGGCATAAATTACACCAGAATAAATGACTGCGTATAAATTGTAAAATGTCGGTTAGCATCTTAAAGATCTGAATAGCATGTAGTTGCAAAGAGAGAGGGACTGCAGGGGATCTCTTACGCGCAAGTAGGCAGGAGGAGTTGATTCAACGCCCACCAACCTTGTGCTGAAGAGATCTAAGCTAAGTGACAATTTCGTTCATTGTCATTGTCCTATTTGTTTGTGTCGTGCCTGAAGAAGACCTAAGAGGTCGAAACATGTCGTGTTTTTTGTCTTGTGACTCGTTTGTCTACGTTTCTCCTGAGGTTTCGCTAACATTATTTAAGATCTTAATCGCATGTTTCACATGCATCCGGTTTCTTCGAGTGCTAGATAGGACTTTTTCAGAGTTATACCCTGGTTAAATCTGGGGCAATCTTGATTCACTTTGCTAAATAATGGACATGTTGTTGTACCCCTGTTTTCTAAAGAAAGTATTCTACCCATACAGAAAAACGGTTCCAGAGATAGATTGTGGTTGAGGGCTAAGCTTTTGCAAGTTGTAGTTTCTTTTATATAAAGTGTACAACTCACACAGAAATCGGTTTCAGAGGTATACTCTGGTTGAGTACTATACATTTGCGTGTTGTACGTTCTTTTCATATATAGTGTCCTACCGAAACGTGTTCTGGTCACATCAAGAGCAACCTTGCGCCAGAGCGTTAAATATTTGCATGATATAGTTCCATCTTGGTATATAAAGTGTGTTCAACTCACCACGGTACATCTCCACTCTGTATATGCATGTGTTGCATGGATTCACCCCTGTATAAAATACACGCTTTTTTATCTGTAGTTTTTTTTTTCCCCATTCAGGCCTAGTGTTGGCAAACACGGCAGCCCAACTTGAACAACAACACAATGACTGTAGTGAAATCAAGCACATCAACAATAAAAATGGCTGCAGTGAAAACCAAGCACATCTTACATGGCGGAGATGCTGAAGGGAGCTGACGCTAGACCCATACAGAAACCCCACCGTGTAACCACGCTTCCAGACCACGTCCCTCACAGCCTGCAGCTGGTCCATGGTCGGCAGGCTCACCAGCTGACTTCCCCAGGAGTTACACTGGTCTCTGGCCTGGGGGTGTGTTAGTGGCCCGTGTGGCTTGACCAGCACGTAGCAATGACCGTTGACCCTGAAGCCACCAGGGCCGCAGGGTTGGTACCCACAGCTCTGCTCGTCCTCGCCACCCGAGCACTGCACTTTCAGATTGCAGGCCAGGTGGGGCTGGAAGCGTGGCCAGTGTGGCACTGAGCAGTTCCACTGACCGTCTGTCAGCTTTTCTGGTGTGGAATGAGGCTGCGCATACATGCACGCGCGCGCGTGAGCGGGCACCCACCCACACGCCCCCCCCCCCCCCCCCCCCCCCCACGCACACACACACACACACACACACACACACACACACACACACACACACACACACACACACACACACCCCATCATCATCATCATTACCATCCTCGATTTCATCATCATTATCATCATCATCATCATCATCATCATCACCGTCGTCGTCGTCGTCGTCGTCATCGTTGGCGTATTCATTGTCATTATCAATATTTCAAGACACTTAGAGCAGTTTTCTGGTTGTTGTGCTTATCAATATCATCGTCGTTATGATTATCATTATTCTGATAGGAACTTCCATTTGTGTCTGCAATTGTTAACCATTTCTATCCTAGTGTTTAGGGTTGCTAATTTTGGTTTGCATAGGATCATATATTTTTTCTTAGGCATAAATTACATCTTTTTGAAATGTTATTGTATGATGCAGCTCTTTTAAGATTTTCCAGGATATGTTGTAATCTATTTTTTTATCTTTGAGTTTCCAAATATATTTACTCAATTCTGTTTGATTTTTGTATCTTTCTTTGTTAAATGACTGTTTATGATTTGCATATCTAGTTTTAAAACTGGTTTTCAGTGATACCTATATGTTTCTTCAGTGTTCTCTGATTTTACAGTGGCTTGGTATACAATATTGCTGTGGAGGCATTTATTGTTTAGAGGGCACTGTTGTTTCTTGGTACAGTTGCAAGATTTCCGTTCTTCACCCTCGTTTGTCTCTGCACTGCTTTTCGTTTTGTTGGTTGAATCAATGATGTTTTTGAGATTCGGCATACATGAGTATGATAATTTGATGTTGTGCCTGTTAAATATCTTAAACAGTTTGTGCTCTTTTGGGAAAGAAGATGTCAGAATTTTAAAGAATTCTTTCCCAACGTTTGTTTTAACTCTTCCATCGTATGGGGGGTTGTACCATATGATTTTCCTTTTCCTGTTCTTCTTGTGTCTGCTCATATCATTTCCTGGGTCATAGTGTATTTGTAGTTGTAGCCACTT
>JADBJO010004991.1:75000-77500 GCA_016801955.1 Conus betulinus
CCCCCCTGCTTTCACTTGAATGCATGTCTGTCATTTATTGAGTTTTGATTGAAACAAAATTTGGTTGTTGATTCATTCTGTATTTGAAATTAAAGACGCCTGGGCCAAGGGTTGATTAGAATTTCTGTGATCTCTTCGAACTCGTGCAGCAGCATCTAGTGTTCTGAACGTGGGAAACTTTTTTTTTTTTTTTTTATTAAGTAATTGTTGATTCTCGTGAATGTGTATCCTTAGTTACCGGCCCCATAGACTGTGTCTTTAGACATTTCCATCTGTTGATTTTACACAATTTTTTGTCAACAGTACCATTCGTAATTTCCAGCTCCCCGTTCACTGGGTGCTCGTGTTTGTTGCGGAGAGGACACCTGTCATACATCATAGGACCTACTCGATGTTCGAGTCCTCATTTTACTTTTGTTGAAGTATCTCCAACCAGCAGGTAGAAAACCTGATCAGTTCTTCACCAAGCGAAACTGCTGTTGTTGCTGGTCCTATAGACCTCCTCTTGAGAGGAACAATAACACTAAGAGAGCACTGACTGGAACTGGATAACCTTTTGTACCCCCTTCCCTTGAAGACAAGTTTTCCTTTTCAAAGATACAGATTTCACTGGAGTAGTTCTTACATGTTTGATTAACTCCCTATATGGAAATTATAGACAACCGGGCCAAGTTGTGACATCATCATCATCATCATCATCACCATCATCATCATCATCATCATCATCTCTCTCTCTCTCTCTCTCTCTCTCTCTCTCTCTCTCTCTCTCTCTCTCTATATATATATATATATATATATATATATATATATATATACATACATATATTATACGTATACTTATACACACACAAACATGATGATGTTAGGGTCGCCTACCGCGATGTTTATTATATATATATATATATATATATATATATATATATATATGAAACAGTGAGAACTAGGCCCTACACACTCTATAACATCGACAGTAGGCGACCCAAACATCATCCTGAAGAGAGCCACGCTCGAAACAACATTGTAGATGATTTTTAGTACTCCTTTTAATACTTGATTTTAATATATATATATATATATATATATATATATATATATATATATATATATATGAATCTGTATCTATGTCCATCTCTATCTATATATCACAAGAGACGCACTCTGTAGGGCCATAATCACCTGATGGAAGGTGAACAGGAGACGAAACCCAGGATAAGGGGGGTCGTCTGGCTTCACATGGTACACAATTTGTATCGGCTCCGGATCAACCGGGAACACGAAGGGTCCCAGAGGAGACTGTCCAAATTTAACGTAAGCAAGTCTGCCATCAACCACTTTCGTCGTCAGTCGGAATGGAAGGTTTGACAGCACGGGTGGTGTAGAACTCGATCTGCGGGTCCGGCCGGTCCAATTTGGAATTGACGTAAAGAAAGCTATTCATCATGAGGTGGTCAGGGGGGATCTTGACGTGTACAGTGCTACCGGCGGCGGGATGGAAGCCAGGGAATTGTAACAAACCTGAGAGGAATCGGTGGAGATGTGTAACATCTCTCTCTCTCTCTCTCTCTCTCTCTCTCTCTCTCTCTCTCTCTCTCTCTCTCTCTCTCTCTCTCTCTCTCTCTCTCCCCAATGGAGATGTGTACATCTCTCTCTCTCTATGTGTCTCAGTCCTCTCTCTCTCTCTCTCTCTCTCTCTCTCTCTCTCTCTCTCTCTCTCTCTCTCTCTCAATGAGAGATGTGTACATCTCTGTGTATGTGTGTGTCTGCGCCCCCCCCTCTCTCTCTCTCTTAATAGATCTCTCTCTCTTCTCTCTCTCTCTCTCTCTCTCTCTCTCTCTCTCTCTCTCTCTCTCTCTCTCTCTCTGTACATACTCTTTCTCAACAAAACTAACTGAGCTGATTATGGAAGAACTACTAGTTTGCAGTTGGACTACCACCACAGCACAATCGTTATTTTCTTAAAATTAAAAATAAGAAACTGTACCCACTCACAATCATTGTTTTAAACTCTTTCAAACATGTTAAGTGATCTTTTGTTATGCAGAAACGGTAATTTAAATAAAAAAAAAACCTGTAAGATTTAGTCAAGATCAGATCATTTTCTGCTGTTTCCACCAAATCGAGGCTGAGGTATGTAGTAATGTATTATTAAATACTGAAGTAATCTGGATATTCACATGTACTAAGTACAGCGTTACATCAGCATGTTATTGTCACGCTTATGACGCACGTATCAAATACGTGGAATATCTGACAGAGACAGGTCTTTGGGATGAATTGTTTACCTTGAGAGATGCCCATGTGGATGCTGTGTAACTGGTAGAGAGAGCAGCACGAATCAAGATCAGAACAATTCGAAGTGCATTGTGTGTGTGTGTGTGTGTGTGTGTGTGTGTGTGTGTGTGTGTGTGTGTGTGTGTGTGGGTGTGGGTGTGTGGGTGGGTGGGGTGGGTGGGAGGGTGGGGGCGGTTTTTCAGTGGTTGTGAGATAAAACGTGGTTAGA
>JADBJO010004991.1:82500-92500 GCA_016801955.1 Conus betulinus
TTGATACTAACACAATGAACAAGGTCAGAATAATTCATACTTCAGTCTGGGTCTGCTAACAGCGGGCATGCATGGCAGCCACCTGGAATGACACAGACTTCATTAAAACCACTAGATCATACGTGCAGAAAGAAATCACACAGACATTGTGTTCAATGGCTTCGTGGGCTATAAAAGTGTATGTGACTATTGTCCCGTGATGTGCACGTGGTCTCGTTGTGTTCCTGAACAACACGGTAAGCGCCATACCACTAACCAATATTGTTATTTCGCTGATATCCATGGGAACTGGTTTCTTCTAGACATACGGCAGGCTCGTATATGTGATAGCTTTTTGTGCAATCATTCGCATTATGTGAGTATTGCATGCTACAAACATGCTTGCTTTTTTCTCAGTTTTTGATAAACATGTCCCACTCCAAAAAGAACGGATTTTGAAACAGAATACCTCCTGACTGAATAACGTGTCGCATCACTGTTAACGTGGATTTTGAAACAGAATACCTCCTGACTGAACAACGTGTAGCATCACTGTTAACGTGGATTTTGAAACAGAATACCTCCTGATTGATTAACGTGTGGCATCACTGTTAACGTGGATTTTGAAACAGAATACCTCCTGATTGATTAACGTGTGGCATCACTGTTAACGTGGATTTTGAAACAGAATACCTCCTGATTGATTAACGTGTGGCATCACTGTTAACGTGGATTTTGAAACAGAATACCTCCTGACTGAACAACGTGTGGCATCACTGTTAACGTGGATTTTGAAACAGAATACCTCCTGACTGAACAACGTGTGGCATCACTGTTAACGTGGCATCTGGGGGTACAGCGAATACTACAGAAAAAGTAATGATGATAAATAAATAAATAAAAATGTTTAAAACTTGAAATATTGGATCCAGTTACAAAGCAAATTCGGTGTACTTCGAGAAACTGATGAACGGAAATATAGGGACCGCTGTTATTGGAATGACAGCAAGCTTTACAGGTATTTAGACACCACTGCAGCCATGTGGTCTCTAACGTTTTTTCAACAAAAGAGTCACCGAACAATGCAGCTATCTGGTCTCTTAGCATTTTCAACAAAAAAAATTGTGTCCATCAGGAAGTCATCTCTATGGATTGGACCTTAACATTTTCAACACAAGTTTCTGAAACTGGCCGAATCTGTGCAGATGGCTGCCATCGTCCTGTTCTTGGACAGCCACAGGGCGTAGGATGCTCTCCAATAGTCTTGTCAGCGATGGTAAAAGACTGTATATTTGATTACCGTCCAGCTGTTTGGGTTCCTTATTGTCTTACACACACACACACACACACACACACACACACACACAGAGAGAGGAGAGAGAGAGAGAGAGAGAGAGAGAGAGAGAGAGAAAGAGAGAGAGAGAGAGAGAGAGAGAGAGAGAGAGAGGAGAGAGAGAGAGAGAATGACAACAGTGACAACGAGGGGGGGGGGGAGGGAGAGAGAGAGAGAGAGAGAGAGAGAGAGAGAGAGAGAGAGAGAGAGAGAGAGAGAGAGAGAGAGAGAGAGAGAGAGCTAAGCGTCGAGTGAATTAAAACGCATCTACAGTTTGCTGTACCTACTATAGACGATCGTTGTGCAAAGTTTAGAACAAACATTTAACATGTCATCGTTTTACGTCAGATGAATACATATGAATATTTTGCAGGACATCAGAAACCTTAATTTTCAACAAAAGCAGCAAAGCAACCATTCAACCAACCAACCATTTGACGTGCAATCAACAAAGAGAAATAACAAGTCTGTCTCTTCTCTCCTATAACCTTTTACTTTCTCCTTCCTCTCTCTGAAGACTCTCCTATAAACGTTTTCCTTTGTTTTTTTCCTCTCTCTGAAGGCTCTCCTATAACCTTTTTACCTTTTCTATTTCCTCTCTGAAGGCTCTCCTATAACCTTTTTACCTTTTCTATTTCCTCTCTCTGAAGGCTCTCCTATAACCTTTTACCTTTTCTATTTCCTCTCTCTGAAGGCTCTCCTATAACCTTTTTACCTTTCTCTTTCTCTTTCCCTATCCCACCTGTCCTCTCTCAACTGTCTCTCCTCTCTTCTCAAAGGAATTTCATCAGTGTTTTTTTTTTTCTTTTCGGCGCACACTGTCAGCGATATTCATTGTGTCTTCTGCGCTATCTGCAATACTGAAAATGTAAATTTTTGCCTTTAAATCGGAAGTCTTTTCTTAAGCAAAACCTAGGATTTACAGCTCAGCTCTATGGGATGTTTCTGAGATATGACAAACTGTATGTCATGTCTGGAGGACATATAAACGTGATGTATCGACACGACGCACTTCTCGACGAAACATGTAATGTGCTCAAATGGATTTTCCGTGTACCTACACAAAACACCAACATCATGGATCAGAGGCAAGATGTCGCCTTGTGTTAGGCAACAAGCAAGATGGCAGCCCCTATAACAATCGGCTCGCTTTCACAGAGTACATTGCCCCACACTGAAAAACACACGGAAGTTAGTCTGAAATACCGCAGCGTTTCAGACACAAACACTGAACCCACACAGAATTTGCCACGACGACACACTCCACTATTGTTATATCCACAGCCGTAAACGAAATGACGACTTGAAACCCAAAGTCTGTGTTGGTATTTGGGGTGTGAGACATTCTGGGCTTGGACACTAGATGTTACGACGAGCGGGAATCGAACTCCTAATTCATAGACGATCCAGTGCGCGTAAACGCTGACTGAAATGATTCAGCACCGAAAGTTTTTTCTGATCTCTCGTTGAATCAGCTGGACTGAGAATTTCAAGACAACGTCTTTGATTTTTGATGAAGATTCACATGAAAATATTCAAAGATAGTCGCAATGGTCCCAAAACAAAAATGCCAAACACAAACACTTTCAGGTTCTGCATATCAGTCACCACCCATCCTCTCGATTGTTTATAGACAATTCAAATATAAACTTACGTAAACATAGTAGTAATGCTTAGTTAATCAGTAACTATGGAGTATTCTTGAATGTCCGAAATTTATGACGCAGCACAGCCACTCAAAATACAAGGGACTTTTTGAAGGGTCAAGAACCATCATAGTTTGTAGGCAATTGAAATGCACAGAATACTCAAGAAACAATTTATGGAAGCTTCCTGCACTTTCTTTCTTGTTGCTGGCACTTAATTGACCTCATGAATCAATGCGCCATGTTAGCATGCGCCATTTTGCAAAGAAGGTCACATTAAACTGGACATGTGGAAAGCAGCATTGTGAGACATACACATCTGAATCGACCACTGATGGTGATAGTCAGTGACATCGAACTCTTTGTAACATATCTGTGTCTTCAAGTTCAGAGCGTATGGATTTAAATGTACAAACTTTGAAAGATTTCACGAACACAGTATTTGTTTCAACTTTGTACCTTGCTCAGCACATTTGGTTGGGTGAAGGGAGTGTTACGCATACAACAGCACTACACAAGATTCGCTCACCGAATGTGGATGGATTCAAATAAAGCAGACACAAAAGAAAAATCTTAGGAGAAGAGTGCAAACAGATCGATATCAGCACGTCTTGAATCGACAGCTACCATTGGAGATGACCAGGTCGCGATTCTCAGCACCAGTTGAAGATTGAGAGTTCGGGATGATAGCATTTACACAAAAGTTGTAACGTACACTTATTTGACCTTGGGTTGAAACGATGCTTTGGTACCATCACCTATGTGGATTATTGCAGACATTATAATTCAGAGAATAATCACTATGACTCTACATGCATTGTTTGCTGTTGTTGTGTGTGTGTGTGTGTGTGTGTGTGTGTGTGTGTGTGTGTGTGTGTGTGTGTGTGTGCGAGTGTGTGTGTGTGTGTGTGTGTGTGTGTGTGTGTGTGTGTGTGTGTGTGTGTGTGTGTGTGTGTGTGTCAGTGTGTTTGCTTTGTTGTTCTGCACACATCTTAACGAGCACTTCCATCGGTATGAAATACAGCATAGTCTCTTTGAGAAAACACGTTTCTCCACCACTCATATACACACCACAGATCGCCACAAAGCCGTGGATGTGTACTCTGGCACTTGACATTTGAGAACTAGCAGCAAGAATTTCACACTTCATATATGACCAGCTGCACACCGCAAAGGTCATTGTAAGAACAAACGTGCTTGCCCTGGAGACCTGCCGTGCAAGGAGTTCAATAGCAAGTGTCGTCCATTTCGGGGTTGAGCCGTCTAGATCAAAGCTCACCAGACTTTACGCGCTGGCAACAATTTTGAAAGGCCTGAAATGAAATGAGACGCATAGTGTTAAGAGTAAACACCCTGTACTGTTGATTGGAAACAAAAGGTCCAAGGGAAGTAGCTCCGCCGCCATCAACCCACACGTCGACAGGGGTTGCCTCCCCCCATCTCTCTCTCTCTCTCTCTCTCTCTCTCTCTCTCTCTCTCTCTCTCTCTCTCTCTCTCTCTCTCTCTCTCTCTCTCTTCTTTGGCACCATTGCATTCTTATTTGTGTGGCGTATCATGTTCTGTAGTCTGCGTTGCTTGCGTGTAATATGTGTGGCAATTTTGCTTCCCGTTCACCACCTTTGCGGATACATTTGGCAGTTTTGAGCCAGTTTATAACCACGCACACACACACACACACACCACACACACACACACACACACACACACACACACACACACACATAATAATAATAATAATGATGATGATAATGGTAATAATAATTTCGGAAGCAAGTCTTTCACACTCAATGTCGCATCTAATAATTAATACATAATTCAATCATAATGGTGGTGGTGATGATGATGATGATGATGATGATGATGATGATGATGATGTTGATGATGATGATAATAATAATTACAAAAGTGATAATAATGACAACATAAAAATAATAATAAATATAATGATAATAAGAATAAAGGTAACTATAAAAAATACTTTTTTTAAATCCTACAAATGGTAATGATAATGATCATATAATAATAACAATAATGATAATCATGATAATAATAAGAATATTGATGATGATGGCAGTAACAATAATGATGTAATAACAACAACAACAACAACAACAACAACACACAACAACAACAACAATAATAATGATCATTATTAACGAGAATGAAGACAACAGTAAGAATAATTAAAACAACGATAATCCTAAACATCATGATACTGATGATGATAAAAATGATGATGATAATATAAAAAAGATAACAAACAACAACGACAACAACAACAACAACAGAAGAAGAAGAAGAAGAAGAAGAAGAAGAACGATAACGATAATAAATAATAATAATAATAATAATAATAATAATAATAATAATAATAATAATAATAATAATAATAATAATAATAATAATAATAATAATAATAATAATAATATTAAACAGCAACAACAACAATGAAAACCTGTCTGTGTAAGCATCCAGTTCCAGCAAATCAGATAGTGTGGCCTGTTCCACTCGTGACATGTCCTTGGAACAACTGATGCACTCAATGCTGACATTTTTCAGAGTCTGTGCTGGGCCTTTTTAAGCAGCACTCATGAATGGTGACCTAATTACTGTAGTGTATTTTCGGTACTGACTGCACCCATACTGGTATCGTGGTGATTCCGGTACTGACTGCACCATACTGGCATCGTGGTGATTCCGGTACTGACTGCACCATACTGGCATCGTGGTGATTCAGGTACTGACTGCACCATACTGGCATCGTGGTGATTCCGGTACTGACTGCACCATACTGGCATCGTGGTGATTCAGGTACTGACTGCACCATACTGGTATCGTGGTGATTTCGGTACTGACTGCACCATACTGGTATCGTGGTGATTCCGGTACTGACTGCACCATACTGGTATCGTGGTGATTCAGGTACTGACTGCACCATACTGGTATCGTGGTGATTCAGGTACTGACTGCAACCTGCTTGTTGTTTTTTGTGATTCAGGTACTGACTACACCTTACTGTTGTTTTGGTGATTCCGGTACTGACTACACCATACTGTTGTCGTGGTGGTTCTGGTACTGACTACACCATGCTGTTGTGGTGGTGATTCCAGTACTGACTTCACCATACTGTCGTTGTGGTGATTCTGGTCATGACTTCACCATACTGTCGTTGTGGTGATTCTGGTCATGACTTCACCATACTGTTGTTGTGGTGATTCTGGTCATGACTTTCACCATACTGTTGTTGTGGTGATTCTGCGGAATTCAGTTTGTATACTCTTATAGAGCAGGGGAGTACTTTACATTGGGAACGAAGAAATGCTGTCTGTGTGTCTGTCTGTCCGTGGTCAAAATGTGTTCCACGCGCTCCAGACAAAACTGCTGGGCCGATCTTTCTGAAAATGTGTAGGTATGTTCATTATGGGTCACGGATGATGCCCGTTGTTTCATTGTACCAGAATAGCCGTTACTAACGGCTATAACTGATAATTTTGTGATGTACAGTTTCGCCTGTTTATAAACTTATGCGCAACCTAAGTCTGTAAACTCCTCGGTACTATTGTGGTTATATGTGCTATGTTGTTATTGTTGTTGTACTGGGAGTACGTTTATATGCTTCGCATCTTGTTATGTGTTTTGGTGAGTTTCGAACCAGAGCCATCGGGAACAGCGGCAGGTCTGTGGCATTTCCTCTCTTTCTTCTCCTACCCTGGTGTTTGTTCCTGAGAGTGCAGACAGTAGAAAGGCATTGTGATGTGGCTTTGGAGCAACACAAATGATTTGCTGCGATTTTCTCTTCCGCTTGTTTCGTTGTTGTTGTGTAGTTGTTGTTGTTGTTGTTTTGTGCTTTTATTTATTTCGTTTTGTTTATGGATCAGGATATGTATCTAGATACCTCTACTCTCGATCCAGACACACATTTTGAAATAATATAATTTATGTTCTTAGCTGCGATGGGTGTATGTAGAAAACAAAAAAACAAACAAACAAACTTTGTACCAATTCAGAAAGCCCAGCGAATAATTTTGGATCACCATCTGGGTCTCTCAGGACAGCATGCACTTTTGGGTTTAAATGTGTGGTGTCACTCTGCTTGCCTTGGCAGTCGATCACAGTCACAGCATGGTGAAAGGCTCTCGAAGAGCGCTTGAAGCCAATTCTAACTGTTTGCAGATGACACAACTTCGCCTTTGCCTTTCAAAGACGGAGCTGAATCAGTTGTGTGCGGTTGTATTAGGTGTAGTGTGTGTGTGTGTGTGTGTGTGGTGTGTGTGTGTGTGTGTGTGTGTGTGTGTGCGTGCGTGCGTGCGTGCGTGCGTGCGTGCGTGCGTGCGTGCGTGCGTGTGCGTGTGTGTGCAATGTTGTTGTTGTTGTTGTTGTTGTTCTGTTTTGGACATTATTTGTCTGCTTTTCTTGTCCTCGTCGTTGTTGTTGCCTTTGTTGTTGCTGCTGTTGTTGTTTTTGCTTCTTCATTGGCCAAACCATACACAGAAGTAAGACGCCCTGCGTTACGTGGATTGGGCATACAGACCACCGTTTAAGAACTGGAAGAGTGAATACAAGAGCGGTATACTAGCATAGTTCTTCATGTCTGCTTCAGTGATTCATCATCCCGCCATGACAGCAATAAGGTTTTGACAGTGTCAGAATGATCCACACTGATTTTCGTTCTGTTTTGCTTTGTTTCGGTATTGTTTTATCTCACAGAGTTACTGTGTGTGTTAACGTGTCAATTTAACTACTACCCAAACACCCTACAACATAATGGGTACTGATAATAATATAATATACCTTGTGTATGGAGGAAGGAGATCGGCCGTGATTCCTTTACCAGGAGATAATTCAAAGTGTCGACACTCGACTTCCTATGTCCTGATTGCGGTTACTGCCTCCCTGTCTATGTCAGGTGTAACGGTATCAATGAGTGTCTATGTCAGGTGTAACGGTATCGATGATTGTCTATGTCAGGTGTAACGGTATCAATGATTGTCTATGTCAGGTGTAACGGTATCAATGATTGTCTATGTCAGGTGTCACGGTATCGACGATTGTCTATGTCAGGTGTCACGGTATCAATGATTGTCTATGTCAGGTGTAACGGTATCAACCATTGTCTATGTCAGGTGTAACGGTATCAACCATTGTCTATGTCAGGTGTAACGGTTCCAATGATTGTCTATGTCGGGTGTAACGGTATCAACCATTGTCTACGTCAGGTGTAACGGTATCAACGATTGACTATGTCAGGTGTAACAGTATCAACGATTGCCTGCGTCAGGTGTAACAGTATCAACGATTTTCTGTGCCAGGTGTAACGGTAGCAATGATCATCCACGTCACGAATTTGAAGCTTGGGGATATCTATACATGTTCAGGGTTCTCTCTGAGAAAGATGAAATATAAACACAAATCTCTATTGGCATGAAAAGATCATATGATAGATATGGACAATGTCTGCAGAGTGTTGATGTGCTGATGTATGCTATGACGTGTTCTGAGCCATGTGCTATTACTGTCTTGTCCTCACATGTACTCAGGACCTCGATATTAGTTCGCATCCTCAACTGCGCTTCCTGGATGCCGGAGGAAGTGGATCCACCGACATGACGTCATACACAGTTCCATGTTGATCCACCTGGTTGTTCAGGCCTGTGGCTGGAGCAGGTGATCGGATTTCTGGCTCATACCAGTTTCAGTCACTTCAAACGGAAGCAACCTTTACAAAGTTGGAGTCTCGGTGGTAATCCTTTATACAGTAGGTCTTCAATGTCACGAATCCAAATGTATCCTTTCAAAAGGAGTATGCTGTTGTCTGTGTGTTTCAAATCTGAAAGCTCTGGACGTCTTTAAATGCGGAATCTAATCGTCTCAAGAGCAGAATGTGTTCTCAGACTTTCGAGTGCAATACCTTTAGTGTAACCCTGTTGGTAATTTCTCCCTTACTTTCATGACAGAGAGGAACCATCTCGTGTAAAGTTTTGCCAGCAACGTCACATAATCTTGTTCCAAAATTTTACCATTTTTCTCCATAAGTGAATGTGTGACCCTATCTGACGAAAAGTTGTGCGATTACTTGCTGAAATCTGGCGTAATCGGTTTGTGATAGCAGTATGTAGTGTGCCTGGAATAATCGGTTTGTGATAGCAGTATGTAGTGTGCCTGGAATAATCGGTTTGTGACAGCAGTATGTAGTGTGCCTGGAATAATCGGTTTGTGACAGCAGTATGTAGTGTGCCTGGAATAATCGGTTTGTGACAGCAGTATGTAGTGTGCCTGGAATAATCGCTTTGTGATAGCAGTACGTAGTGTGCCTGGAATAATCGGTTTGTGACAGCAGTATGTAGTGTGCCTGGAATAATCGGTTTGTGACAGCAGTATGTAGTATGTGTGCCTGGAATAATCGGTTTGTGACAGCAGTATGTAGTGGATACTTACATTCCTCTGCCTCTCACCTGAGTTGACTCGGCTGATTTGATGATTCCTTCAAAGTTATGATTGTTTACAGTCTGACCCTCTTTCTGCTGGGTGATGTGGGCCGGTCCATTCATGTCAGTGAGATCAAACTCCATGTCGGAACGAACAACACAGATCAAGAACAAGAGTGGTGCAAGTGGCAAGTCCAAACAATTCGTCATTGTCAAACGATTTTTGCCTATTGCTATGGCTGACTTTCTGTGCTGATTTTCTTTTGGTCTAAGGCGTAAGTTCACATTTCTTCACGTTTCTATTTCAAAATTGTCATGACTGTTAATACTGAAGGAAAAAAAAGTAGCCACACGTACTGTTTTCACCGTAAGCATGCTGGACTTGAGGATAAAGTGCGATCTTCAGCAGATTTATTAATATAGAGTGTTTTTAAACTATATTCCGTCTCTTTTTTTGTTGATCTGAAGTGTGCTGGAGTTAAAGGAAACGAGAGAGCAGACACACTGGCTGGCAAAGGCAACGAAAAGAACTGGATTACAGCTTGGCCGATGTGATGTGATAAGAAATCTGAAGCAAACAAGAGCACAAAACCACTGTACCATAGACCATCGTTCAG
>JADBJO010004991.1:95000-105000 GCA_016801955.1 Conus betulinus
ATGTGGAGCACGACTGGTGTTACAGACCTATCGTCGGTCAGTTCAGTATGGACAGGAAATGACGTCTGTCAGGGGAAGCGTTAGATGATGGGTCCTATCATCACAGGCGTTCAGGGTGTGCAGTGCGGACCATTGGAACCATGGTAAGGTAAGGTAATGGTGCTCATAGCCCAGCCGGACCGCAACGGGCCATATCAGGGCCGGCACAGCGTTGAAGTCAACCCACAAGTCTTCATTCACCCATTAAAATACACATAAAAACATACCCGAAATGTTGTTAAAAATCTCCCAACTGTAGAATCTCAGATCAGATGAAAAATGTTATAGTCTCCCTCAGAAATTCAAAGATCACATCAGCTGGAAATCTCTGAACATCATGGAGTCTGCTGTAAAATGTTGATGTCTCACATCATGGAAGTCCCAACACTCTAAAAGAATATGTTTCAGTGTGAGTGGTACATGGCATGGAATGCACCACAAATTTTCTTCTTTTAGGCTTGGACGGATCTGGAAATGTTTGTTATCCAGCTATGTAACCCAGGCCTCCTGCCAAAGGTCTCTGACATAAAGCATTCATTTTTGGTTTCAAATCTGAGTAGAGAATAGATATGTTAGACAGTTGCCTTGTTGCGGCATTCTTGGCCAGACGATCAGCCATTTCATTTCTCCCCATGCCAACATGATCCGGAACCCAAGCAAGAACAATGTTGTGACCATCCACTTTCAAAGAGGTAAAAAATCTTAAACAGTTCAGAAGTTCGGGATGTTTGAGGTTACGGCCAGCTATGGCCTCCAAAGCTCGCAGCGAACCAGAAAAGATCAGAAAGTCCTTGTTTGTAGACTGAGAGATTATCTTCAGTGCTAGAACCAAAGCTGTATGTTCGGCAGAGTAAACAGAAGTACCTGATGGAATATGTTTTGATAATAGTTAAGAAGCAGCACCTGGGCAATAGGCTGTATAAGCCGCTCCATGTTCGGACTTTGAACCATCAGTACACATTTCTCTGCAAAGGATGAGAATTTTCTACAGAGATCAGCAAACAATGCCTTGCAGGTCTTTAGAACTGGTGGATTCTTTGCGAAAAGCAGCAAGGTTAAAGCGGATTTTTGGAGTGGAAAAAGTTTATAGAGGCTTCTCTGGAAATTTGGAGAAGTCAGACTCAACTCTTAGATCAAGACCTGCATCGTGCGCATGACGTCCAAACGGAAAACTACAGTTGGGATTTTTCTTCAAATTTGCTTTGCAACTGAGATTTAAAAAACCAGTCACAGGCAGGGGGGGGGGGGGGGGGGGGGGGGTTTTGATTCAGAGATCAGTGCGATATAGCAATTCAAAGATAGTTGCAGCCTGCGGTTGGAGCTTTCTGGCACTCATCTGACCAGACGATATTTTTGTTTTTTGTTCCTTTCGTTAAGTCACTCAAAGGGGCTGTCAAGGACGCAAAATGCTATACGTATCTTCAGTTATAGGACAACAATCCAAGGGTTAGTCTCATCTGTTTTTTTGTAGTGTGTCTTTTCAAGGCCAAGATCTTTTCTACTTTCTTTCCTCTGGTGTCATTTTCCCAACAGAAATGACATGACCCCAAAACTCAAGAGTCTGGAAACCAGCACGAATCTTGGATGGTCTAGCCGTCAGACCAAAATTCCGGAGTTTACAAAAAAAGCAGCTCTCAAATTATCCAGAAGATCATTCCATGACTTCGCAGGATCAAAAATAAAATAAAAAAACAAAAAACTTACTCCTCCACACTCATAACGTTTTAGTGCGCGCATCATTCTGGCAAAAGAAGCTGGGGCGTTTTGTAATCCAAATGGCATTTTCGTCCATTGAAACAGTCCAAAAGGTGTCTGAAAAGCTGTTTTTTTTTTCCTTGTCTGCTTCAGCCATCGGGGTTTTGCCAATACCCTTTAGTTAAGTCTATTTTGACAAAATATTTCCTTCTGACAGCTGACAAAGAAGAAGTTCCTCAATGTCTGGGATGGGCTCTGCATCAAACACAGTGACTTTTTTAACTTAACTTTTGCAATCGATGCAAAACCACACCGAGCCATCATGTTTTTTCACCAATACAAATCGAGGTTTGCAAAACCACACCGAGCCATCAGGTTTGTCCACCAATACAACTGGTGTCAGGTTTGTCCACCAATACAACTGGTGAGCTGTATGGTGATGAACGGTTCTGTAACCTTCAACCCGGGCATAACTTGAATCTCTCTTTCGACAACCTGTTTTTTTCGCAAATGGGAGGGGGTATGGTTTGACTCGGACTGGGTTTTCCGTACTCAACTGAATAGTATGGGTTCAGTTGATGTTACTGTCCCTGGGGTATCAGTCAGGACATCCCGAAAGTCCTTCAAAATACCTTTCAATTGTTCTTTCTGAATCAAAGATAAATTATCACACACAAAACACATCATGATAAGTTTCTCCCTTGACAGAAAGAGTGGGCAGAGGAACAGTATATCATCTATGCTGGTAGATGTTAATAATCCCACATTTGTTGTTTGCACAGTCTTTGCTCTGTCTCTGTATGTGACATCAGGTACAAAATCAGAACCAATGATTTCTGTAATAGCCACATCTGTTCCAGACACTGGACATATCCATTCAATTGACTCGTTAATGGCAACATTTGTACGCTCAACATACTTTTTTTAGCATGTTCACATGGAATACCTTTTCAGCATTTGCCATTTTTCACTTTGTAGTTCACTCCAGAAAGTTTGTTGTGTTGTCCAGGTACATGCCTGTAGAGGATGGCAGAGTTCAGTATGTATGTACGTCGGCTTGTCCGTTGGTATGTCAGAGACATTCTGCTTTGCAGTAGAAGTATAGTCGTCAGTGTCTCGTCGCTTCTGTTCATAGTCTTCAAAATGTGTCTGGCGTAACTTTTAGTTCATCCAGTTTTGAAACCTTGAGCGGTTTTGTTGGTTTTCCCTGCTCTACAACTTTCGATCTTGTACTGATGAGACAAGGAACGAAAGATCCTCCGGCACCACCATGTACTGTGGCGACACCTGGTAGATTTCCCAAAATCAAATCGCAAACTGGGTTCTCAATAACTCAGGCGGTAAGCGACCCAGAGTAGTATGGTGTATCGACGGAAATTTTTGCAAGTGGAAAAGTTTCATTTTTCCACCAAACGATCTGCATCTCTTTACACTGTCAAGATACTGGTCCGGCAGAACAAAAGATTTCCTTACACCAGCTGTGGTGCAACCTGTATCTCGCAAAACACAACCTTGTAAACCATTAATTGCACAATCCTCCAAAAGAAAGACCATCAATGGACTGATCTGGCGCCAAAACAAGACCTTCTTCACATGTAGTGGAGACAAACCCAGCCTTTGTTCCACTTCCTTTGAAAGGACAGTCCCGTTTTAAATGGAATTTGCCCCCACAAAAATGGAAACGCATGGTTTGATCAGTGGACACACTGGTTACTGTTAGTCTGTGAACCTCGACCATGTCCATGAACTGGACAAAAGGTCTGCGCGCGGGTTGTTGTTCACCACGCCCTCGGAAAGAAAAAGGTCTTTCCGGTGGTGAGTATTGGTACTGACGGAAATAGCCAGAACCGACATGGCCCTGACCGCGGAAAGGTCTTTGTCTGTTGCCAAAAGACGCGTAACCGTGAGGACCTTGGAATTAAGCGTGATTTCCTCGTCTGTAGTTTCCTTGTCCAGAATGTGTTTGAAATGCCGCGTGAGATGTTGCGGGCAACACCTTTATATGGATGAGCAATACAATACTGATCCGCCATCTGACACATTTTTGTCAACGTTATCGAACTGTCTTTCTTTAAGAAAAGTGGCCAAATCTTTGTCGACGCTCTGAAAAAGTTGCTCTCGAAGTAGCAAATCTCGCAGTGATTGGAAAGTCTTATTCGTCTTTTTGTTAATGCTATCCATCTGTCTTAACAGTGATTAATTCTTATTAAAAAAAAAAAAAAAAAAAAAAAAAAAAAAAACGGAAATGATTCTCCCTTGTCAGGACGAGCTGATCGGAAACGCTCACGAAAACGATCAGCTGAACACTGAAACTTCTTTAAGAGTTCTTTTAATTGGTCCCAACTCAACCCTTCTTTTGCCGCGAGTGTGTGGTATAGTGCCAAAGCGCTTCCCTTAAACAGTGAGGCGATAAACAATATCCACTTTTCCTTCAGCCAGCCACAAGATGTAGGGTGGTTCTCGAACCGAACCGAAAAAGAAAACTGTCAATGTCGTCGGTTTTTTTTTTTTTCTTCGAACTGCGGCAATTTCAGAATGTATGTTGACTTCGGATGAAAGATACTCGCGGAACCGACAGGTGGAGGTGGTGGATGTTCTCTCGATGCCTGTAATATTTTTTAATTTCCGCATCAGTCTTAAATTCAAATTGTCTCAGTTTAAATTGCCGTTCCTTTTCCTTATCCACCGCCTCTATCTCTAGTTTTCTTTAATTTGATTTTGTTCCATCTCTTTCTGTAGTTTTTTTTTTTCTCTTCAACCTCTAATCTTTTTTTAGAGTTTCTTGTCGTTCTTTATCTTTTTTTCTTCTAATTGTATCGTTTCTCTCTCTCTCTCTCTCTCTCTCTCTCTCTCTCTCTCTCTCTCTCTCTCTCTCTCTCTCTCTGCCCTGTCCATGCATTGTTGGACATAGTTTGCTAATTTATCACCTTCAATCTTTTTCTTCTATGTGTTCTGTTTTTCTCTCTCTCTCTCTCTCTCTCTCTCTCTCTCTCTCTCTCTCTCTCTCTCTCTCTCTCTCTCTGTCCTGTCCATGCATTGTTGGACATAGTTTGCTAGTTTGCTCATTTATCACCTTCAAAGCCTAAACGCTTGGCCTGTCGCACATATTCATCAAAAATTTTCCATCATGAATAGTTACCACAAACAAACAAGAAACAATGACTAAATATGACTACAATAAGGCGATGTGTGATGTCATATGCGTTTAAAAAAAAGTTTGTTACAATATGTACAAAGAAAGAATTTAAATGCCGATATAAACAGAAAAGTAATAAAGGCTTACAAAAGAAAACCACTAATAAGAATTGACACTGTGATCTTTCAAAAAAAGATTTTCACCAATATTCTTTCCTAAAGGGAAAAAGACAGCTGAAAAAAAATCCAATACTAATAGCTCTTTTTTCCCAATGAAAAGAAAACAGTCATATTTTTTTTTTCCTGGAAATAAATTCTTTATAATGTTTATGTACTTAACTGTTCTTGTTGTAGTTGTTACTTTCTTACTGAGTTTCTTGGTAAACCAAATAGATGAGTTCACAAAACAAATGAATCACCCTAAACACTAAGTGAATGTAAAGTTACAAAACAAGTGAACCAACAAATTAAAAAGAGGGGGGGAGAAAGCGTACACTAACGGAAATCCTGCCTAAAAGATGACGATGATGGAAAGAAACTAGATAGGCGCCTATTGAAGAGAAGGTTTGGAGGGGTTTTTTTTTGGGGTTTTTTTTGTAAAAGGGGGTGAAAAGGAAATGAAAGAATAGACAGGTCCGGTACAGATAGGAGAAATCAGAAAAAAGCGAAAGAGACCCTCAGACACCACCCTAATGGCAACTGTCTCCCGTAAAGCTGGAGACGGGAAAGTATTCAAATAATAATGCACACAATATACTAACAATACAACAACAAAACAAACAAACAAACAAACAAAAAACCCAAGAGATAATCAAGAAAAAGATGTTTATTTGGACTGCGCGGTAATCAGCTCCACCACCTACACTAGTTGAGTGACGGAGGTGAAGTCGATCCCACACTCAGAGGGGTAAGGGGGAAAAACCCAAATGAAACGATGGGAAAGGGAAAGAAATAGATATTACTGAGAGAGGGAGGGGACTATCGACTCCCCAAATGCCCCCCCCCCCCCCCCCCCCCCTGCTAAATCAGAGCAGGAAGAGGTCGGGGCTATCAGTCCTGGGGAAGGGGACAAAACAAATTCTAATATTCTAGGGGAAGGACAACGACTCCTCAACGCCCTGTCCCCTTGCTGCCAGGTACGAGCAAGAGGAGGTTGAGGCTATCGGTCCTGAGGGGGGAAATCAAAAGGAAATCCTACAACAAAAAAAAAAACCTTAACAGAGTAGAGCGAGACCAACCAAAAGAAATCTCAAACACCCGAAAACATACATACAAAAACAAACGAAAAAATAAAAACTGCAAATAGTAATCAAACAATCAATCAGTAATACTTTCTTTCCTTTGCACAAATTAGAAATCTTAATTTTTTCCTTGGATGGGAGGGGGGAGGGGGGTATAAAAAAAAACCCTAGTTATAAGTCGGGGTCACCACTGTCACACTGAGCACAAATGCATGCACGCACTCAGCACAGCATTCACTCCGTGCACACGCAGTCTCTCCAAACAACCAGAAGGCGCACTACAATAACTCTTCTTCTCCCCCTTCTCTCCGGGGAATAATTTACTAAACGATAACCAACTTTTCCAGCATATACAACAGGTTTTTGTTTTACACAGAATTATCTTCTGTTCCTCCTCTCCAGTGGAGGTATAAACATTCCACAGATCCACTAGCTGGGACCAAATTTCATCTCATTATACATAGCAATTTACAAGAACATCTCTTACCGGTTTCTCCTCCTCAATGGAAACAATGTATATTTTTTCCAAAGAAGAATCAAAGATGGCTTAAAATACAGGGACAATATCTGAGTTCCGACCCAGGGGGACAATCAAAAATCATAGTGGGTCAACATGACAAACGCTTTCAAAGTTCTCTCTCACGACTGCCGCAGACGTTGTCCTCTTCAACTAGGTTCTCCAACTCTGGAGACAATTAGGTGCTGCCACAGCACTGGAGCCCAAATACTTGTTGTGCGACTGCCACAGTCGCCTATCCCATTACTGGTGCTGCCACAGCACGGGAAGGGCTGAAACACGAATGAAGTCCGTGTAAGTCTGGTCAGTGTCCCCAAGCCATCTCCTTCCTATACTTTATTTTTTCCTTCCTGCGCTTTTCCTGAGTACATATTCAGTGAGTACTCATAACTCTACGCATTACAGGCCTTAGTTGCTTGACCAATGGACAACGTCCGTCCATTTTCCTATGCGATTCAACCAATAATCACCCTACGTCTTTAACCACCAGCGACACTGATCACACTGGTCAGGCCGTGTAAATTGTCCTTTCTTTTACCTTTCCTTTTCCGTACCTAGGGAAATGCTTTACATCAAATAAGGGCGTACGCGACACAACGTCACATGTCGCCATGTGAGCCTGCATCACATGAAAAAGGGTTCCTTTGCCCCTGCATGCAGGCTGTACACAAGGGTGGTGCGGAATGCTCCAAGACAGAGACGAAGCCCTAGATGATGAACAGGATCCAAGAGAGTTTCGGATAAGAGGATCTCGCAGAGCCGAATACAATACAACCAAAGTCCAGTTTAGAACGGACCAAGGCTCTCTATAGAAGTGCAGCATTTTTTTTTATCTTTTCAGTGCCCCCAGTGAGTGGTTCATCCGACAAGACAGTACGCTCACACGTCACTGATATCATCAACTGCATCATCATCATCATCATCATCATCATCATCATCATCATCATCACAGATCAAACCTTTATGTCATTTATATCTCAATTACAGTCGTCAACTCTGCTGCTGTCACTGTTGTCAAACAAGAGGAGGGAATTGATGCGTGTAAACATGCGAATGAGGAATTTAGGCGAGCAGTTACTGACTTGTTCTGGATGCTGACTTTAACGGTGCATTTTGTGACGATTCCTTGTGATGAACCGTAACACTTTTGAATACTACGAGTACTTTGATGATGGTTTCAGATTTTGTTAGTTTGAAATGTCATATCGTGAAGAACGAGCTGTTATTTTATTTTCATATTGGGTAGTATGATGATGATAGTGTGATGATGATAGTTTGAAATATCGTGAAAAAAGGGCTTTTATTTTTTACAGCCATTTTGATTTTGCGCCAAATATGAGAAGATAAGTGGTTTCTCGTTCTTTGTTTTCACTGTCCTAAATGTTATCTGTTTTTGCCTGAAGAGAGACCCAAGAGGTCGAAATGCATTGTGTTTTGTCCTGTACTTTGTTTGTCTGTGTCCTTGCCAGTAACTAGCCCCCACTTTTTCTAAATTGTATTTTTACATAAAGTATTGGGTGGTGTAAAATGTTAACGGCAAGCATGCATTACTCTCGGTGTAAAGCTCCGTTACTATTCATTAGTCTTTTTATTAATCAGAAGCCTTGGATTCCGTGTTAGGATTCATTTGTTGTTTTATTAATCAGAAGCTTTGGATTCCGTGTTAAGACTCATTTGTTGTTTTTATTAATCAGAAGCCTTGGATTCCGTGTTAGATTCATTTGTTATTCTATTAATCAGAAGCTTTGGATTCCGTGTTAGGACTCATTTGTTGCTATTTATTAATCAGAAGCCTTGGATTCCGTGTTAGGATTCATTTGCTATTCTATTAATCAGAAGCTTTGGATTCCGTGTTAAGATTTCTGTGACATCGTTTGTATCATCGTCAGGAACTTTGGTCTCTGATTCGTTTCTGTGCATCGTTGTGTGTGTGTAGAGGCGCGCGCGCGCGTGCCTGTGTGTGTGTGTGTGTGGTGTGTGTGTGTGTGTGTGTGTGTGTGTGTGTGTGTGTGTTGGGATTACCTCATGCTTCGAAGCGTGAAGATTCTGTGTTAGTTCGTTTTTAGTTTGGGTTCGTCTTCTTTTTTGGTGATCGTCTGTTAGCTTTGCTAGAATCGGAATTGGTGGCAGGTACGTCCAACTGAGAGACTGTGGCATTACCTCACGCAACACCCATTCCTAGTTTTCAAACGCCTTCCTTCTTTCCCTTTCTGTGGTGGGTGGTGGGGGTATGCTTTGAAAGTTCATGTCCTACGCTTGATGGCCGTCAGCGCGCGCTTTGCTGTTTAAGGTCGAAACATTTCTAGTCCGCTGTATTCTGTGGCCGAAACATGCTTTAACGAAGAAGGATGGTACGTCCACAGGTTTATATACCCCCTCCACAGAAAACAACAGTGAGAAATGGACAGGACAGACGGCAGGGAGGCAGTGAAGATGAGGGACGAAATGGCATGTGCACCCATCTTTCACCGAATTTAAAAAGTGAAGGGATTGCTATTCTTCATTGTTCATTGCCCTGAATGTTCTTTATCTTGCCCGAAAAACACCTAGGAGGTCGAAACGCGTCGCGTTTTGTCTCGTTATTAGTTTATCCATGTTAACCGGCAGAGTTTTGGGTAAAAGATTGGTGTCGTAAACAGCATTCGCTGGGATTTATGGATGTTTGATCGATTTTCTCACGAGAGAAAGTGTTACTTTTCTTGTTCGTTATTTCATACCCTAGTATTTCCTGTTTCATTGAAGATTTCCTTTCGTACCAATGAAAATCAGGTTACAGTGTATCAGTTACTGTTTCTCCCTGTGTTTGTTTGACTCTAGTTTACGATTAAAAAAATCCTGTGCCAGTCTTGAATAAAAGTTAATTTATGTTCCTAAATCTTTCCCAGCGTTGTTGACGTGTGTATATAAGCTACAGTGTACTTGGGCAAACCTTGAATATTTTTTGTTTTCTTGGGATGTCACCTTGTATGTTCTGTATGCTCTGTGTGGACACTTCTGGCAGGGGACTTGATGTCGCAAGCAGCACTCATACGGAATGATGGGCGTGTCATCAATTTCACCATAGGAGAAGGAGTTATGCTACCTGTTCGTTTTTTACAGTTTTCACTACTAACCCTGCCTAATTTCAGATTTCCTCCTAAGACAAACAGAGTCGTTAACCTTTATGACCGGGGCACAGTTTGGCACGATGACATTCTCAATATGGTCTTTGTGACCTTACTTCGCTTCCTCTCTTGTTGACAGAGTTATTCATATCCCCGTTATACATACACCTGTGGAGCGTGCTTGAGAGACGGGTGTTTCTAGAACAGACCAAACGTTTCCAGAATCGGCTGCAAATCTGGAATTCCGAAAAAATGCCCGGGCAATTCTC